>APFE030874721.1:0-65384 GCA_000404065.3 Pinus taeda
TTAGCATCCATCCACAGAGGTTTTCCACGTTCAGAAGCTCGGAAACTGAGTGAATGGCCTCCTACAGGATGTCTGCAGGGGATCCTACAGGATACTCAGAGGTTTCTACAGGATGTCTCTAAACTGCTACAAGATGACCTACCGTGAAGGGTTGAAGTGATGGAGGAGCGATGGAATGGTAGGAAGAGATATGTGAGGTAGGGATAAGGCAGGTGATGGCTCAGAAGTGGAAGAATGAGATGGGGAATGGGTGTAGGGAGTATGTTGGAGGTAAAGGGTGATGTCAATGAAAGGTTGGGAAATGAAATTACGTGAGGAGTGGAAGACTTTGGGAGAGGTCAGAGCGAAGTGAAGGTCGAGGAGATATGCTTGCATGCGTGATCAAGATGGAGGAGATGGTAATGGAACGAGAGAGAGAGGAGTGTAAATGAAAAAACAAATGATTATGACTGTCACCAAGCCGAAAATGCATCAACCTAAATTACTTATGCCATGAATTTAATGAACAACAATCCAAAACGCGAAGAGAAATATGTATGAGGCTGTGATGAAAGTATGTGTGCAGGTGTGAATGACAAGGAAGCATCTAATCAAAACCGTGACTGTATTGCAGCAATCATCAAGTAAAGTAATGCGTGTTTTTGGTGGCTAGTTATGGACTGCACCCCAATCTTCAAGAGAGATGGAAGTGAGCCTTAACAACTATTTTGCTGGAGCTTCAATTGATGGTATCTATCCTCTACTACACTAAGCAAGTGGAAACAACTGCACCATAAACAAAATCTATCCTACTCATAAGAAAACCAAATCACCAAACTGTAATTCGAATTGCATGTGCAAACGAAAACTTAAAGTGCTGGAAATGAAATGGAAACAACACTACAGCAGAGGGGATCTATGGTTCTCAGGTTGGGCCCTAACCTGAGAGCTATAGTCTCCTTAAGAAAATCAGAACTAGATCACAAACTGCCTTCTTTATTCATAATCTGATGTCATGCCCAATTGGCTTACAAAAAGGAACGAAAACTGAACTGTGCTCCAAAATTACAATAACAATACAAGAGTTTCAACAACCTATCTAAGGCTAAGGCCTTCATACTTATACAAAAACGATGATCCACCAAGTGCCCTTGATTTTAGGAGCTCGGCTATCCAACTAGAGTCTAACTGCGGATCCTATAGGGCAGTCATAACTACTGTTCCTGTGGAACAGTTTATGACTGTTGTTCCTGTAGGACAGCTGGCTGCTTCTTAAGCTCGGAGGGGAGATGGATTGGAGCTCGGAGTTCTTGGTGGGAATCACGAGGAATGTCCCAAGACCGTGGACATCTCTCCACAAAATCAGCAGTGCCACCTCATTGTCTCCTTATCCCCTTTTTTGTTGTCTCTTGCTCCCTTTTTAATGCCAAAACCTGGAATCATAATGCATTAGTCACGTAGATAAAGTGTCTAACCTTCTTCCTACAAATAACATGAATAAACTAAGAAATGCATGCATAAGCAAATAAAGATGAATGGTTTGAGCAAGTAAAATAGGCCAAAATGAGCCCAAATTGTACCAAAATTGGGGCTCATCACTTATCAACACCATTAGCTTTCTAGTATCCAGAACCAGTTGCCCTATTGGGACTTCACCCATTTGCGTACATTCTATCTAGGGAGTGAAGAAGTACCATTCCTTCTGTCCAAGTAAGGATTTCTTTGTAAACAATGAAAGAATATAACAAGCTCTTCAGTAAGTCGTGAATTTTTTCTATTTACACATTCCAGGAATTGAGCTATGAAGCTTACAGAGGAAAAATGAAAAATTACCTCAAAGATGCCATGGCTTGTATTTGTAGAGGTCCACATCTTCTATTACTTGAACAGGGAGTGACTGTGAGGTTGCTTTCTTGCACAAGTAATACACTACCATATCTTCCTCTGTAGGGAATGAATCTCGGAGGCATTATCTAAGTTCGCTTCTGTATTTCTACTGCCCATGCTTCTTAGGAGTCTTGGTTCTTTGACCTGCTATTGCCTTTTTTAATGTTTATCCCATGTCCTATGTCTGATAAAGATATTTCACTTGATTTTGTGGTGCAATCCATCTTATATCTATCTATAAGATTCTAAAATATCTTTGAAATTTATAGAAAAAATAAAAATAAGTATAATTAAACCTTAATATTTTTATTGCCCATGGCCATATTATGGGACATGGAAGAAATGAGGAGAGGAAATATTAGTATGAAACAAACTCCTAACACATGTCTCCAAGAAAAGAAATATGTTTAACCAGAATAAATTACTCTTAAGTTGCACTATCTCTGTAAACAATAAAAGAACAGAACAAGCTCTTCAGTAAGCCTTGAATTTTTTCTATTTACACATTCTAGGAATTGGGCTACAAATCTTAGAGAGGAAAAATGAAAAATTACCTAGAAGATGCCATAGATCATATTTGTAGAGGTTCACATCTATTATTACTTGAACAGGGAGCGAATGCGAGGTTGCTTTCTTGCACAAGTAATGCACTACCATCTCTTCCTCTATAGGGAACAATCTAAATCTCAAAGCCATTATCTAAGTTCCTTCTGCATTTCTACTACTCATGCTTCTTAGGAGTCTTGATTCTTTGACCTGATACTACATTTTTTAATGTTTATCCCCTGTCTTAGGTCTGATAAAGATATTTCACATGATTTTGTGGAGCAATCCATTCTATATGTATCTATCAGATTCTAAAATATTTTTGAAATTTATAGTAAAAATAAAAATAATTGTAATTGAACCTCAATATCTTTATTGCCCATCGTCATATTAAGAGACAAGGAAGAAACAAGGACAGGAAATATTAGTATCAAACAAAATACGAACACATGTCCCCAAGAAAAGAACCATGTCTAACAAAAGTAAATTACTGTTAAGCTACCTTTCTTCCTTGCAGGCCTATTAAGATCAACAAGACGGTATTCGTGTATGAGAAAATTGGTCTTTGAGACCATAGATCATATTTGTAGAGGTCCACAACTACTATTACTTGAACAGGGAGTGATTATGAGGTTTCTTTCTTGCACAAGTAATGCACTACCAAATCTTCCTCTATAGGGAAGAATTTGAATCCCGAAGGCATTATCTAAGTTTGCTTATGCATTTCTACTACCCATGCTTCTCAGAAGTCTCGATTCTTTGACCTACTACTGCCTTTTTTAATGTTTATCCCCTCTCATGTGCCTGATAAAGATATTTCACTTGATTTTTTGGTGCAATCCATTCTATATCTATCTATAAAATTCTAAAATGTTCTTGAAATTTATTGTAAAAATGAAAATAAGTGTAATTCAACCTCAATATCTTTATTGCCCATGGCCATATTACGAGACATGGAAGAAACGAGGAGAGGAAATATTAGTATGGAACAAAATCTAAACACATGTCTCCAAGAAAAGAGCCATGTCTAACCAGAATAAATTACTCTTAAGTTGCCTTTCTTCCTTGCAGGCCTATTAAGATCAGAAAGACATTATTCGTGCATGAGAAAATTGGTCTTTGAGTCTTTGGGTTCCTTCCCAAAATAGAAGACCAGAGACTTCTTGATGCGGCCTGCCTGCACTTTTCTTTCCTCCTTTAGCAATGATGGGCTTATCAGCACCAATAGCTTTCTAGCATCCAGAACTCGCCGCCCAATTGGGCCTTGAGCCATTTGTGTACTTTCTATCACAGCAGTGAAGTAGTACGATTCTTTCTCTCCATCAGGGCTTTCTCTATAAAAAACAAAGGAATAGTGGAAGCACTTCAGTAAGCCCTAAATTATTTTTATTTACACATTCCATGAATTGGGCTACAAAGCTTATAGGAAAATATGAAAAATTACCTAGAAGCTGCCATGGATCATATTTGTAGAGGTCCACATCTGCTATTATTTGAAAAATTACCTAGAAGCTGCCATGGATCATATTTGTAGAGGTCCACATCTGCTATTATTTGAAAAATTACTTGGAAGTTGCCATGTATCATATTTGTAGAGGTCCACATATGCTATTATTTGAATATGGAGTGACTACGAGGTTGCTTTCTGGCACAAAAAATGCACCACGAGCTCTTCCTCTGTAGGGAAGAATCTGAATCCTAGAGGCAAATGTAAGTTTACTTCTTCATTTCTACTACCCATGCTTCTCAGTAGTCTCAATCGTTTGACCTACTACTGCCTTTTTTAATGTTTAACCCCTGCCCTGATAAAGATATTTCACACTATCTTGCGGTGCAAGCCATAACCAAGCTTACAATTTTTGCCATAACTAAGCTTTCCATTTTTTCAAAGGATGGTTGAGGCCATTGGGTAATGAATTGTAAACGACAAATAATAGTTTTTAATCAATCTGATGGTTGAAACTATTTCTATCGTCTAACATCAAAATCAATGACTCACAACTTTACAGGTGGCATAAGAGGGGAGTTAATCTCAGAAGGAAACGCCTTACAACATAATTAGGATGTGGAGTACTAAGCTATTTATTATAGAATAATAGGGTGGGATTGCATGATGATGTATTCCTATTAATCATGTACATGTGACCCTCCTTATTTTGTTACATAGTCTAGTCATTCAGTGCTTTGTACTCTGGAGTGAAGTCCCAATTATCCATCCAATTGTGAACGATGCAGTATTATGGCTGATTTATATATGAGATAGAATTGGCATGGCATAGTAATATATTAAAACCAAAAGAGAAATGTTGGTTTGTAAATAGCAAAAAAAATTGATACACAGCAAAAAAAATATTTGATACATATTTCTAACCATAATTACATATTAAATTTAGCATTTTGTGTTGTTTTATATTCTTTAAGATCAATTTCATTAAATATTTAGTTCATTAATTTATAAATAGCTATATTATAATCTAAGGAAATGATATATACATATATATATGGTTTGCATTATTAGAATATAATATAATTTGGAATAAATTTGTGATTTTTTATTATTTAAAATGTGTTTGTGAAAATTTAAAATATTATATTATTTTATTATTCAATAAACATTTAACAATTTATATTCAAATTTTAAACAAAATTAAAAAAAATATATTAAAAAAAAATAATTCCCTTTGTTTCACGTGGCTATAGACGGATTTTATTTGGAAAATATGAAAACGTTGTGTGTGAAGAAAAATTCCATTCAATGGAACGACATTTTAGATAGTTATGACCTACCTATCAACCAATTTAAATTAATATCTACATAGTGCAGGCTTCTGAACTCAGGAGTATATTATAAATTAGTGTGGTTAGTAACCATTCATTCATATATTTTCGGTCCGTTTGGATTTACTTCTATTTGGTGGAGCTAGATGGAATTGCATTAAGGATGAATGTGTGAGATTAGCACGAAATAAATACGAAGAGTTGCTTCTTGTTATTATTTATTGTCCGTACATAAACAATTGACGAGTGATCGTGTTATTATTTATTGTCGATACAGAAACAATTGGCGAGTGACTTGGATATTTTAATTTTTTGTAAGGGAACATTTTTTAGCCCTTTTGGGTAGACTAGAAGCCCAGGATTTTGAAAATAATTTCAACACACTAACATTCTAAAACCACATTCATACTCGTATAGAGTGAATAGTTTACTAATACCATCGATATAATCCACCACACAATAATATCAACTAAGAAAAACTATCATAAACTAAAATAAGTGTTGTGAGGCTTAGGGATGAGGAATTTCATAAATAATGGATGGATAACTATATGTTAAAGATTTCAAGAAAACATAAATAGTTTAGGCAGTAATTCTAATAGGTATATTTATTCCCATATAATGTTATTTTTTATGAAAATATTTATTTAAATGATAGTGGGTAGTAACTAATGGTAAATAGGTTATTAATTTGATATGAGTTATTTTGAAGGATTCTCATTTTTTTATGCAAATACTTATTTAAATTATGGTGGTTAGTAACTAATGGTAAATAAATTATTAATTTGGTATGAGCTATTTTGAAGGATTTTGATTTTAGGTGGTTTTCATTTGAAGATGCTATATTTATTTCTATTTTTTTCTTGCTCATCTTTTATGCAATTACTTATTTAAATTATGGTGGGTAGTAACTACTGGTAAATAGGTTATTTACTTATATGAAATATTTTGAAGGATTTTAATTTTAGGTGATTTTCCTTTGAAGATTAACAAAGAAAAATCATTTCACAAATATTTAAAAATCATGGTAGTAGAAGGATGATATCAATCATGATAACCATGAGGAAATCAAGATGAGAAGGTAAATATAAATATGAGAAAGTGTAATATGGTTTTAACCAGGTCTTAGGAGCATCAAGCTATGATCATTCTGGTTAATAGCTCCAACCATCTCCATGCCGTAATTTGGCAAAAGACATGAACCAAGCTATCTGCCCTATAAATTAGGATAACCATGAGGAACTGAAGATGAGAAGGTAAATATAAATATGATAAAGTGGAGTATGGTTTTAACAAGGTCTTAGGAGCATCAAACTATGAAAATTTTGATCAATAGCTCCAACCATCTCCATGTCGTAATTTGGCAAAAGACATGAACCACTGTCTACCCTGTTGTTTCCATTATTGGATAAGAAAATCATGAGACAAAAGCATGAGGGCTTCACTCAGCCATCTCCATGTTGTAATTTTGCATAAGACATGAACCACTATCTCCCCTACTATTTCCCATGATTGGATAATAAAATCATGAGAGAGAAGCATAAGAGCTTCACTAGGGGAGTAATGCCATACAACGTGTATTCATATTGGAGAATAAATAATGAGGAAAAAATGGTATAATATATTGAGCTTATATTAGGGGATAAAGGGTTTTTATATTGGTAGGTATAAAAAACGGATCTCAAAGTTAATGAAAAAATAAAGGGGTATAAAAAATGTTAATGAAAAAATGGATACCTACAATATCTAGTGAAGGTAGGGATTTTTAAATTGGGAAGGTGTATTGGGTTCATATTGGTAGGGCATTAAATAATGTGATTTTTATAGGTATTTTCCAATATGTAGTCAAATTAGGGGTTTTGTTTAGTATGCCATGAGTGCATGTGATATGTCAGGGTTTCATTGACTGAAGCCCCCGTAAATAGAAGTTAATGTCCTTTTGGGAATTAAAATAGGAAAAAATATATTTCGGGTAAAATACTACCCTTGGTCTACTGTATCCTTTTCAAAATGTCCATACATAAATGAATAGTAGTTGTCGTTTTTACTGATTTATGTTTTATTTTGATTCAAGAATTCTTTATAGTGATGGAAATTCATCAGCTTAGGGGGTCTTTGGATTAGGAGCCTCATCTAGAGTATCGGCCCGATTTCCATGTATTCTCATAACTTTTCCTTAGCTTTAGATGTTGGCAAGATAGAGAAGCATGTATGTGCCTTTACGGAAATCAAGTAAGAGTGTCTGGTGAATGTTCAGTTGCAAGTGTATCAAAGTTATTCTACTATGGAGGGAGGAATAGTGAGCCTCTAAGAGAAAGGTAATAGTACCACCACAGTAGAGGTGCACACCAGTGAAAAGATAAACACCTAACATCAAGAAGAATAGTCCACATAGATTTGGCAACTGTTACAACCATTACAAGACATTTTTAATTAGATAAGAACTAAAATAACCAAAATAGTTTAACTACTTCAGTACATATGAAAAGTTGACGACCATCGGGCTTCAAGTATTAAGTAAAAGTCCCAAGATACATGAATATAGCGAGCATCATTAACTCCAATAGTGGAGCATTAGAACCACGACTTAGTCCCCAAAAGTACTGATTTTGTCTCTATGATGCATTATAGGAGAAGCCAAGGTCAAAAGTCCTTCGCTTGTACCATGAGGGTGTATATATAACAAATGGGCGGATCCTTCACCTCCCTTTTGACTCTTGGGTTACCCTTGTGATTGTTCAACTTCTCTATGACCTTTTGACTTCCTACATGACTTTTCACATTACTTGAATGACTCTTGGACTTCCACTTTGCATTCTATTTGTCCAATATTGAACTACATATTCCACAAAATAATGTGGCACATGATGACTCATGACATGACATGGCATGACACTTATGACATGGACTTGCATGATGGCATGGCAATGCAAGTCATTCTTTGTTGTTGCTTGCTTTGTATCTTCTAAAATATGGATCAAGATCTTCTTCTCTGTCCTCCAAATGGATTAGAGATGAGGAGTATTCATTGGAACTTGATCTCCAACTGTTGTCTCAATTTGATGTCCCTTTTCTTTCTCTTGATTGATCAACTTGTGTTTGTAGCTAATAAAGTGTCTTCTGTCATGGCCTCCTCCTCCATCTCCTTCATCGTCATCTTGTCATGGTACGACATAGTACCTTCCTCTCTAATTCATTCATGACAAGATGACATTAGTCTGATAAACCCCTAGTCTAATATGTTGCATGATGATCCACTAACTAAGTTGGAATTGGGTGATAGGCTGAGAGAGAGGCTCAATAATTGTGCAATTACGCAGCTCAACAAGTCAAGGGTCAAGCTTGATCCTTGAGACCGCGTAATGCAAAGTCCAAGCTGGATTGAGGAAGAAGATTGCACATTTTGGGAGCTCAGTGAGCTAGGCTAAGGGGTTGAGCATTGATTCAACCAACTGTGTATTTATGAAAGGTGGTGGAGGCTGGGTGATTGCACAATTGCACATTTCAAGAGCTCAAGGCTGAGGCACTAAGTTTTTCCATCCTAAGTTTGGGTCTCCCTATTCAAATCATGGAATTTATGTTTGAGCATTGAGATTTTCCATCTCAAATCATTTAGAGTTATTCTGTGAAGAATACACAAACCCTTTTCTTTTCCTTCTTTTTGAATATTTAAAAAGAGAATGAAAATATCACTTATTCGAGTTTCTTGCAAGCTTCTTATGGAGCAGCTTAATCTCAACTTATGGATGTTGTACACATTGGCGTGGTTCCCATACACAAGGTATCCATTCTGAACCTTTGACAATATTTCATTTGATTTGATATAACAAATTTGTTTACATCATTATGTTTTTTTTGCTTTTGTTGTAAGTCAATTTTGATGCAAAGACATAGTATGAGATGATTCAAAACTACAAAGCGTTATAGGACACGTTCAACACGCTGAAGATTAGCAAGGTATGGTTGTCTTGGAGGTTTTTCTTTCTTCTCATAAGTTGCTAATTATATTGAAAAAATTGACGAATGTAACTTTTCTTTTATTTTGAGTTGGTGAGACTGGGGTCTCAAAGAAAAATGATGGAAGAAAAAAATAGAATTACATATCTCACTCCAGAAACACCACATGGTTTGAAGTAAGAAAATTATTTCTAAATTTATATTTTCTGCATTTCATGATAATGATATGAGATTCAAGAAAAACTTATTATATGCATGACAATTTCTTTGTTTTTTACTTTCAAAGAAGCCACATGCATATAGGTTTATTGGATAGTTGTTAAAAATATGGAAAGATGGATCAAATAGTTTTTATGCTTTGTTAAGATTAGAGATGGGCTTGCTTTGTATATGAAAGGGTGAGCTTGATTTATGAATTAGAAGAAGAAATAGAAATTAAGGATATGAAAAACTTTAATGATTTTATACTACAATTGGGTTGTCTATGTCCTCCATGACTATCCGTTTTCATTTGTTGCCATTTCTTTTAGTTTTGTCTAAAAATTTTAGGGACATTGTTTTCTATTATTTATGTATTATTACAAGTTCTCCCATTCCACACTCTTTTTATTGTTCTTCTCTCTTCTGTTCTATAGTTAATGGAGTCTTATATCTCATCTTTGGTAGCTATGTTTGTACCATGTTAGATATAGCCCTAGTTTTATCTCTATTAATAGAGGGAAATACATTGAATGCATTAGTTTGTTTATTACTTTTAGGAAGACATCGAGATGGATCTAATATGAGGTTTCATGTAGTACATTGATGTTAACAAACTAGTAAAGGATTGCCCAATGGACAATCTAGAATTCATGCGATGGTTAAGGAGATATTGTGATTTTATAAATGGTGGAGTCATGAATAGGTACCTTCTTTCTCTTTTTTGTTGTCCTGCTTTCAGATTCTTTTTGGATTTTATCAAATTACATTGGGCATAATTGTTTATATGTCAATGATAACATTTTTTTAATTGGTGGCTTATTTTTGTCTTCATCAATTACAATGCACTCGAATGGAGAAAGTCTTGCAAAGGTAGAAAACGATTTAACAAGAAGGCAGCTCCAGTAAACCCTTCAAGAAAGGGAATTGCACTTGGGTCTGAAACAACCACAATTTCTAGCTCTCGGCGAAATGATCCTTCAGTTACCATTGTGAATGTAGGGACTAAACATTGTGGGATGGGGTAAAATGTTTTTAGCACTGGATATGTATCTTCACCTTTTAGAACAAATTCAACTGAACCATCATTTTATGGGTATTAAATGCCAAACATTCCATCTGTAACCCTATCACTGGTTCAGGTTCTAAATGAGAAGGTCAAAAAACCACACTCCGTATAAAGCCCATTGATGTTTGTGTTTATCTTCATACTATTTCCCTCTTTCTGTCTATATTTATATTGCATCATGTTTGTCTCATAGAGAATGTTGGTCCAATCCAGTTCCAGTCGTCACTGGATCCCTTTGTTAGAAGTTTTTCCAAAGGAACTAGAGAAACATGAATGTCGTTTAGGCTCTCATATAAGTCAACTTCTAGTATTTATTTATGTGATATTTGTTGTTGAATTGAGGCATGAAGATCGCAACGTTGAAGCTTTCAGTAGACATCTTGGAGAAGGAAAGAGACTTTTACTTTGCAAAGTTGATGGATATTGAAATACTTTGTTAAAATCCAGATGTTGAACCATTACCTGTAAGTACAAATCTAACTCGAGTCATACAATTTTCTGTTAATAGTTTTTTTCTGCACGAGTTAAATGCAGTGAAGAAAATAAGAGTTTGATACCTAGAATTTTGAACAGATAGTTTCAACAATACAAAGGATTCTATATCTTGTTGATGATACTTTAGTTGTAATTGTTGAGGCATAAGAAATAATATACAATTCATACAATCCATCTGATGAAAATGATGATAAAAAATCAAGGAGATAGATCAACAAACGTAAATCAGTAGGGACACATGAAGTGGAAGATGTTGTGAAGTCTAGTCTTTCTCCTATGCAGTGACGAAACTCATGTGTAGAGTCCAACAAAGTAGATATTTACCAAAGTACTTTTCCTTTGATAATGTGTTAATCGGATGATAAAATAATTTCCTCTCTAATTCGATATTTGGAGGAATCCTATCAACACGGGTATGATCCACGTAGAGAGACCTCTTGTTCACTGAATGGATATGGGTTGCAAGGATTGGTCAAAATTCTGTTGTGAACAAATAGTTTGTTATGTGCAAATCCTCTCTTTTAATTGTTCTAATGCAATTTTTGTCAATGAGATATTATTAGAGTGATATGCCAATTTCAAATGGTTAACATGATTTTGATATAGCTTCATGATGGTTGTTTATCATATTCTATGAGCTTAAATTCAATTGAAATCAGGACCCATGATACTACCTTACAGGTTCTCATAATATATTTATATTCTTCTAGGTCCTAATTGTTTTAAAAAAAAAAGATATTGATGTTTTCTTGGGGATTTGTTAACCTTCAAATCTCCCTTGCAATATGTTGTTTTGCTATTTTCTCGCACATTTAGTGTACTGACTTCTATGAATAACCAACCTAGGTCCATCTTAACTCTACATCTATCAAGCGTCGAGAAGGATCAAACTCTCGAGGTGAAAACCTAGTTTTGGAGTGCAAAACTTAAGGAAAACTTTGTACCTCGAGAGATTTGATCCCTATCTACACTTGATATATCCGGAGTTAAGATGGATCTAGGCTAGTTTCAGTCATGTGTGGCCAAAGAAAATCTAATGAAAATATTATTAATTTTATCAATAATATGTAAATTCATCTAATATTAATATAATCATTTTAAATATGCTAAATATATTAAATATGTCTCAGATTAATTTGGTCATTTTAATTTTAAATTTGCTTAGTTACCTCAGTTTGTTGAGATAATAAATATTGTTAGTAACTTTAATGATGAAAAATCATGAAATAAAAATTTTGAATGTAAAGTAACAATGTAATAGTGTTGAAAGATAGAAAATGTGAATAATAAGAATATAGTCAATTACAAATACTATTCATTGTGATTAATCACAAACTATTTTCTTCTACTATTCTTATTGTCACCCTTGTTACTTTTGTCATATTTTCATATCGATTCTAATTTTTTCATATGGATTATATGAAAAGGATAGATTGAATCATAAACCATTTAAATCTTTATCTCGAACTATTGTAGTAAACATCATTCCTTGTCTCTCTTTCTCTCCAATATTAATAGGTTGAATTACTATAACACAAAAATCAATGTACATTGTCAATCATTTTTTGTGCTTACACTTAAATCAATGCACAATTTTTATCCAATCACTTTAAAATTAATGTACCATCATACATCTAATTACATCAAATCAGAAATCGACATCTACACTCAAATAAATGCATCTAATGCAAGCAATCAAATAAGATTAGAAAACAACAATTACATTGAAATCAATGCATCTAATGTAAGAAATCAAATGGGATTAAAAATCAACATTTACATTCAAATCAATGCATCTAGTGCAAATAAGCAAATAGGATAATAAGCCAACATCTACATTGAAATCAATGCATCTAGTGCAAGTAAGAAAACATGATTATAAACCAACATCTACATTGAAATCAATGCATTTATTGCAAACAATCATATAGGATTAGAAATCACCATCTACACTGAAATCAATGCATTTAGTGCAAGAAATCAAATAGGATTAGAAATAATCTACATTGAAATCAATGCATCTAGTGCAAGCAATCAAATATTATTAGAAATCAACATCTACATTGAAATCAATGCATCTAGTGCAAGCAATCAAGAAGGATTAGAAATCACCATCCACAATTAAATCAATGCATTTAGTGCAAGAAATCAAATAGGATTAGAAATCATCTATAGTGAAATCAATGCATTTGGTGCAAGAAATCAAATATCAGTAGAAATCAACATCTACACTAAAATCAATGCATCTCCCCCAATTACAAATAGTCTTCATTTTGATTAATCTCAAACTATTTTCTTCTACTATTTTTATTCTCACCCTTGTTACTTTTGTCATATCTTCATATCGATTGTCATGTTTTCATATCAATTATATGAAAAGGATAGGTTGAATCGTAAACCATTTAAATATTTAGCTCGAGCTATTGTAGTAAACATCATACCTTGTCTCTCTTTCTCTCCAATATTGATAGGTTGAATTACTATAACACAAAAATAAATTTTCATTGTCAATATTTTTTTGTGATTACACTGAAATCAATGCACAATGTTAATCCAATCACTTTAAAATTAATGTACCATCATACCATTGTCACTGTATGAGACTTGTCATTACCATTGCACAACACGTGTAATCTACCATAATTTGCATGAGACTTGTCATTACCATTGTCACTGTATTTCCCACCTAATGGTTTGAATTAGGATGATGTATCAACAAACCGTGGAAATAAATTGGGAAGATAGTGCATATTTCATTATCACAATTACACTCAAGGTATCTTGTGGTAAAGTGTTGAAAACCAAATGATTAGTGGTGTTGATTCTTCTCAGCAATCAAAGGATATATATTGATATTCTTAATGAATGTAGTGGAGTTGATTTTTCTTTACATGGGAAAGAAACAACAATAAAGTCCAAATTTTATTTTTTTTAAAATGTTATTCAACTTTAATGTATTGAATTTGCTATAAACCTAATCCTTGGGAGATTGATGAATTTCTAAATAAGGAAAATATGAATAGGATTCGACCATGGAAGAGTAAACCAAGGGTATCTTTTGTAATGTCATAGGTCTATTCACAACAATACTAACATCATCTAATTCATGAATTATTCCTTGGCTTAACATGATATCAGAGCCAACAATTCCTAACCCTAAGCAGTTTTCGGTCTTCTACTCACGCTTTTCCCACTCCTTGGTCATATGCTCATGCTCTAATAATGGATCATTTATGTCACGCTTAGACCTATTGTTGGCTTGTTGGGGCCTAACCCAGGTTCGAAGTTAATTAGCCAAACAAATACCTGTACTATTGGCCCTTTCAGTAACATTCCACGGAGTGCGGACTGAGGTCTCACTCGAAGTAGTATGGGGGGGTGTTGGAACCAGGTTTCCACACCCTTGAGATGTCTGAGGTGTTGATCCGGTCCAACTGAGAGTCTCTTCACACACTTCCCTAGCCTTCGCACCCTGATATATTTGCCTTTGCACAACCCTAACCAGGGTTGTGGGGCTTCCGTGCTACTGGAGTAGAGCTCTGCACTATTCCCCTAAGTCACACCCAAAATGTTACTTATCTTCTTACACTAGTTAGTTATCATCACAAAAATGGATGCCTTAAGTTATATTTATTTATACAACACATTAATATGAGTCCGCGCAGCAAATAAACAGTAAATTTGCAATTCATACCCAATAATACATAAACTAGGAAAAGATACATAGAAATATGATAAAAATTCTCTTTATTAATGCTTCCAACAGTTACAGATTTGACCTGCCCTATGCACACAACTGCAAGGGTCCACGCACTTAGCTACAGACTACTAGGCCTCTACGCACTCAGCTGCAAAGCCTTCTCCTACTCTACGACCCAAAGAAACGACTTACACTTCGACTCAACGCTTCTATTCCATCAATTCCTTTATTGATTAGATTAACTGTTTTCTACACTTAGAGCCTCACTTTTTTTATACAATCCCATGGTCCGTGGACCATGGGTAGATCTTTCGATCCAACCTTAAATTACAAAAATAAGGGCGAATAACCCTATGACTCTATTATGACTTCACGCTCCGCGCCCACAAATCGCGGAGTCTTTACAATAGACTTGGTCAAAACTTGGGCTTCAAACCCGAAAACATGCCTTGGGGATATTCCATGCCCAACAGTCCCCCCACACAAACATCGTGACTCACCCTCGATTCACTCATCTTTGGGCAGAGACCCTCCAACTCTGCTCGAACAGCTGCAAGGTCGACAGTGCACTTAGTGGATGCCTGCTGAATCTCCTATACACATTGTTCCAAGACCGCAATGTCATAGCTGTTTCCCTAGATCGGTTCATATGTCCCCTGCATTTGTTTATAGTCCCACACCTTCTTCTGGATACTTGGAGCACAAAGACTATGCTTTTGTCAGCTAGTCAGATAGTCGGGCCACCCGTGTATGGCTTCAAGCGACTACCATTCACTTTGCTTGGGAAGGGTTCTCCATTTAGCTTTACCAGCTACACTACAACTCCGTATGTCACCTCCTTAACAACATATGGCCCCAACCAATGCATTCTAAACTTTCCCAGGAATTTATCAAACTTGCTGTCATACAGTAACACTAAATCGTTTACCTTGAACGTGCGCAACTTAATATGGTGATTGTGCCAAGCATTTTCGTGTTGCTTTTTTACCTGCTGATGGAAGCCAGCCAGGAACCATTCCTATTCAACTTCTTCCAACTGTGCGAGCATTTCTTCCAAGGCTTCGTTGTCCATCATACCTGTGAGCATTGTTATGTGCAAACTAGGCACAATATACTCCATTTGCATGACAACTTCCACACCATAGACCAACCAAAAAGGTGTCTGGTCCATCAGTTTCTTGCACGTTGTCCTATAAGCCCATAGTACTCCAGGAAAATGCAGGTCCCAATCACATTGATGCACGTTGCATACTTTGGTTAGAAAAATCTCTATTATTTTTTAAATGCTTCTACCATTCCATTGGATTGGGGGTGATACAGTGTGCTTTTCTAATGATACACCTGACACTTTTCTATCAGCGCACAGATTGTTTCATTCAGGAAATTTGTACCGAAATCACTCATTAGGATCTTTGAACATCCAAATCGTGTCAATACATGTTTGAATAGAAACTTTGTAGCTGTGGCGGCCGTGCAATATTTTATCGGCTGCGCTTCTACCCAACGAGTCAGGTATTCTATCACAGTGATAATGTTTCTTGCGTCCATCTTTCCTTATGGTTTGATAGGTCCTACAAACTTGATCACCCACTTTTCAAAGGGCTACAACATCATTTGCAGATTCAAAGGCATCTCGTCCCTCCGCGATGGTTTACTTGTTCTTTTACATATATCATAGGCCTTACAGTGTGCTTTTGAATCCTGGTGAAGGGTTGACCACCACAACCCCGGATGGAGAATATTTTGTGCAATCACTCGCCCTACATAGTTTCCTCCTGTAGTGCCCCCATGCACTTCCACAAGGATCTAACTTTGTTTGAATTTAGGTACATACCTTCACAATATTTCATCATTCCATCTTATATAGGTGCCCTGTGATGACAGAAAAATCTGCCACGCGCACCATCATTTCCTTCTTCTACTAGACAGAGTATTCTTTCGGTGCAGTTCTAGTCGTGAGAAAGTGGATTATGTCTTCAAAGTGTCCATCGGCTACACGCATAGAAAAGAGCTATGCATTAGGTAATCCTTCTTCCAAATTAGTAGGTTCCTCTCCCGTCTCAATGCGCGACAAGTGATCTGGTCCCGCGTTTAGGTGTCCCGGCTTCACACTGACCTCAAAATCATATTCTTGGAACAATAAGAGCCACCAGCATATGCGCTCCCCCAACACAGGCTTATTGACCAAATATTTCAGCGTGGAATGGTCTATATACATCTTGAAGTGTCCCCCTAGCAAATAGTGCTGATATTTTTGGAGCGCGTACACCATAGCCAGTCCCTCGCATTTAGTGGTGGAATAGTTCTTTTTTGCTTTAGATAATTTGCGACTCTCAAACACGATAGGGTGATCCAAGACCTCTCCACCTTCCTATGTTAGTACCACTCCCAACGCTATACATGATGTGTTAACATGGACATGAAACTCCACATACCATTTTTGGAAGACCAGGATCGGCGCAGAGGCAAATTTCTCTTTTAGTACATCTAGGATGTTCATGCAATCATCATTCCAGCAGAATGTGACATCCTTTCTTCAACAACTTCTCCATCGACACGGTGATCTGAGCATAGCTTTTGATGAACTTCCTATAATACCCCGTATGTCCCAGGGTAGCGCACAACTATTTGACACTTCGTGACGCTTCCAAATTTAGAATTATCACAATCTTCGTGGGATCTACCATCAGCCCTTGTTTGCAAACCACATGTCCCAATAGGTTCCCAAAGGGAACAAGGAACCTACACTTCTTAAGGTACAACGCGATTTGGTGTCATCGACAGGTATCTAGCATCGTTGACAGGTATCCAGCATCAAGTGTAAGCTTGCTGCATGGTGCTTAACCAATCCAAATACAATCCAATCATCCAGATAAACCTCCAGGAACTTGTGGATATATTCCTTGAATGCAACAACAACTATGTGCGAAAATATGGCCGACACATTCTTCAACTGCAATGGCATAATGGTGTATTGAAAGCAACCCCACTCAGTCGCAAAGGTGGTCTTGCTCCTATCTTCTAGCACAATTTTGATCTAGTGGTACCTTGAGAACCCATCAGTAAAAGAATATGCTTCTTGCCTACTGACATTTTCTAATACTTCATCTGTGAACGGAGTTGGGAATGGGTCATGCACACACACGTCATTCAATTTTTTGAGGTCCATGCATATTCTTATCTCTCCCTTCTACTTCTTTTCCTGCACTACCATAGGGCTTACCCAATCGGATTCTTCCACCTACTCAATAATTCTAGTCGCGAGCATCTTGTCTAGTTGTATGCAGACATTCTCCTTGTAATTTGGATTCAAGAGGTAAGGCCTTTGCTTAACTGGCTTCACGTTGGCATTTAATGTGATCTGCATCATTCCTAAATCTTCAATGATTGCTTTCAAGTCAGTGATCTTGGTGGGGAATAGGTCCTAGTACTCACGAAGTAACTCAGTGACTTTATCTACCCTTGTGTCATCCCAGTAATCACCGAGCGTTACGTATTTAGGTTTGGATTTCATACCAATGTTCACCTTCTTTGTCTTTACCGACACGGTTATGTCAGGGTATTCAATCAATGGCCCTTGAACATCGCGATAGCCTTCAATTTCTAGATTGTTAACTTTTCATGGATCCTTGTTGTCTTCTTCAGTATTTACATTGTAACACTCCAGTGCGCAGCTCAGTTGGGTTTCCCATTCAGGCTGAATCACTTCTATTGGCTCCTTGAGTATTTTAAAGATAACTGTTTTTACCGCTTGTAGTGCATCATCAACAATATACCACCAATGATCCTCAAACGTGAAGGTTAACAAGAATCCTTTGCTTAGGATATCCCATTCATTTGTCCCATGGTGGAGCTCTATCTCTATGTACTAGCTCATGGGTATAACATCTAGAGTATGATATAACAGGTGCACCCACTCAGGTGGCAGATCTTCCCCATAGACCTTTGTCCACTTGGCGAGGTGTGCGCATGGATCATCACATCCATCATACTTGCCTTTTAATTGCATCTGAGGCCTTCCAAACCCCGTGTGCATCATTCTCCTGCATTCACGCTAGTCCTCAAAGCTTCCTTGGTGCGTACCCCACCACCTTGTGGGCGTAGCACTCAGTACCCATTTCAAAGCCTCAAATCATTGCTATTCTGGCACCTCCCTTTAAAATCTGTTCAGGAAGTCATCTACCTCGCTTAACACATCATACGTAGGCAGATCCCTTACCTCCATTGATACGTAGTGCAGCGATCTCGTCATCATGTTACAGTTCAGTGTCGTTACCTCGTGTAACCAGTTCTGCCATCGCTCTATCTCTTCATCTGAATCCAATGTACAGGAGCTTTTGCGCTCCCATGGGATTCATCCATCTGTGGTGGGATTCACCCAGTGTTTCTTTCGTGCATTTATCTTTTAAATGCAGTCCAAGTCGTTGTCACTTTCATAGTCACGCACTGGCTCTATGTAGCGCAATCCTTCTGTAGGTTCCAAAGGTACAACTACGTGTAGAGACTTTTTCTAAAAAATCATCTTGCACTTCTTCAGATTTTTCACCCCATTCATATGAGTGGCCCAAATTACTCCTAATAACGCGGGGTAGGGATTGCTATCATCAACAATCTCTATCACTTCAAAATCTGTCAGTGCACTTGCTCCTTCAATATCTATGGTGATTCCCTGCAATCTTCCCATCGGTAAGATCTTTTGTTGGTTCTCCATAGACCATTACAATGTAGGCCTCCCCATGCACTCCCATGTCTGCTTTGGTAGAACATTCACGTCTGATCCCAAGTCTAGAATCACTTGGTCCATCTCATATTCTCCAATCTGTGTGGTCAATCTCATCTCCCTTCCCGTCCTCGTTGCGTGCTTTTCGATCTTCCGGACTATGCATGGTTCTCCTGGCGCAGTCCCAGCACGTCTATTTATAAGTTCGTGTAGTCCCTTTACAGTGTTGTTGTCGTGCAACAGCTTCATGCATGTTTCCAGGAATGTTATGAGCATCAATGGGTCCATTTATGGATCCATTCTGGCTTTGCTTCCTGAAGTTGAGGCATCAACGAAGCTCTCCCTAGCTTCCATGAAGGTTTCCTTAGTGCGCTCCAAATCGAACTCTGGTTCTTTCGTCGGAGCCTTGCGAACCCAAGTACTATCTTCGGGTTGCTTTCCTTTGTCATCCCCTATCTTAATTCCTTTTCAGAGCACAATATTCACATTAGGGTCTTCTTCCCGCAGCTCATACCTCTTCATTTGTAGGTTCTGAGTCAGGGGAGGTTGGAGCGCTCCTTTATCGTGAAACCGCGCTATCAGTGTGGGACAATCCTCTATCTCATGATCAAACAATGTACAATACAAGCATGATGGATGCATAATTCCCTAGCCCTCTACAATTGTAGCATATTAGTTGTCTGTGACCTCTTCCAGGTCCTCCTCCACCTCGACCTCGTCCACACCCTTGAAATTCTGTTTGCGCCATCCCTGCGATCTGGTCAAGGGCCCGTGTTTCGACCTGAACTCCATAGGTAGGAATTCTATCCATCATTAGTTCATAGCTTCTACAGGTGCACTCATCATGTCCCACTGATCTACAAAAATTATAGAACAAGTGTTGTGAATTTTGTGTTTACTTTTGCAATAAATGGTAGTTGTCTGTAGCATGCTTTCCCCTTATTTGACAAATTTTGCACCATAATGTAGGTGTCGCACTAGATCCTGCTTATGCCTCTGGTCTCAAAGGAATTAGTCCTCCTCCCGCGAGGTAATTTTCGAACACAGGGAAGTGGTCCTTGTCATGTCCCTGACCCTTTCACTTTACACACCATACCTCGTCACGCACCTCTGGGCGAGCCCTCCTATCTTGTTTTAGACTTTGCATTGCATGGCACAAATTTTTCAACTACGCATCGATCTGTTGAAATCCCAGGTTAGGATCCTGTATCGGGGTTTCATGCAGTCTCATCATGATCTCCAAGGCCCTATCCTGAGTTTTTTGCCTCTTTTATGACAGTGCATTCCTTAAATGCGATGTTAACGATGCTACAAACCATTCACGGTGATTTCCATCCGTCAATGTCATGTTAGCTTCATGAATTGTGCACTTCAGTATTTGATCCAAATCCCAAGGGGTCTCGCCTGGTAGCATTCTGATTTCCTTGAACCCAATTATTGACTGCGCCTCTGACTTCAGCCTGCTAAATTCCCTGTTCAACACAATTTAGATGTTTGCGATCCCTGTATTGAGATTGTCATTAGAATGCTTAACGTACCAGGTCAACAAGCGATCTTGTAGAGCACTAACCAATGTAGCTTTCTTTATATTGTCATCCGTGACTCCCTGCGCTTCCCATACAACCTTTATCATGAACCAAAACTGGTCTGGATCTTCATTTCCTACTCCCTTGATACTGGCAATTTTATCGCATTTGCCATATTGAATCGCAGTGGTGGTGGAGGTGGTATGGGCAAAGATGGGTGTGAAGAAAATGAAACTGGTAGTGGTGTGGGTGGGGGTGGTATGTGCGGAATCCTTTGCCTTATCAAATTGATCATACTTCTTGGTGATACCTTCGCGAGCTCTTCCCCCTCCCCTCACGGAGGTGAAATCAAGTGGCTAGTTTCTAGTTCTGAACTACCTTCGTTTCTGTAAATTCTCCCGCTTCGTGTAGCCACAACCATCAATTTATTCACATGACCCACTTTTCACGTAGTAGAAATCTAATCCAAGTGTTCAAAGACTTAATGTAATTACGTCGTAGTCCTTTAAGGAAGCGTCGCTCTGCCTCACTGTAGCTGACTAAAGTATCTACTGCAAATCAAGTAATAAATCCTCCTATAATTCGATCAAACCAGTGGTCAACAGCACGCGCGAGCTTATCCTCAATGCTTCCAATTTATGCACCAATTCTAGAGTCCACAAAATAGGTCCGTCAAGCTCGCACCTTCCTTGGCTATCTGCTGGCTTCATGATCCACTCGTATAGCTCAGTAGGGATTTATGTGAAGAAAATTTCATGGATCTCTATTTACAAGTAGCAGTCTAACCACTCTTCTTTTGATATTCATGGATTCCTGTTCTCCTATGTCGTGAACTCATGAATCTTTGTATCCAACCAATCTTCAATTCCTTTCTTAGTTGGATTCCAATGATACGACATCAGACATCTCTACACAAATCCCGGTCCCAGCAACAGAACCATTTGTTAGCTTGTTGGGGCCTAACCGAGGTTCAGAGTTAATTAGCCAAACAAATCCCTATACTACTAGCCCTTACGGCAACTGTCTACGGACTACGGACTGAGGTCTCACCCGAAGTAGTATGGGGGGGTGCTGGAACTAGGTTGTTGCACCCTTGAGATGTCTGAGGGGTTGATCTGGTACAACTGAGAGTCTCTTCGCACAGGTTACTTCGCGCGCTTCCCTGGCCTACGCGCCTGATATATTCACCTTCGCGCAGCCCTAACTATGGGTTGTGGGGCTTCCGTGCTACTGGAGAAGCACTCTGCACTATTCCCCTAAGTCACACCCGAGATCTTACTTATCTTCTTACACCACTTAGTCATCTTCATGTAAACGGATGCCTTAAGTTATATTTATTTATACAGCATATTCATATGAGTTCACATAGCAAATAAATAGTAAACTTGCAATTCATACCCAATAATACAAAAACCAAGAAAATATACACAGAAATATGATAAAACTTCTCTTTATTAATGCTTCCAACGGTTAGAGATTCGACTTGCCCTGCACACTCAGCTGCAGACTATTATGCCTCCACGTACTCAGTTGTAGATCCTTCTCCTACTCTACAACCCAAAGACACAACTTACACTTCGACTCAACGCTTCTATTCCATCGATTCCTTTATTGATTAGATTAACTATTTTCTACACTTAGAGCCTCGCTCTATTTATAGATCTTTCGAACTGACCTTACATTACAAAAATAAGGGTAGACAACCATATGACTCTATTATGACTTCATGCTCTACGCCCACAAATCGTGGAGTCTTTAAAATAGACTTGGTCAAAACTTGGGCTTTAAGCCCCAAAACATGCCTTGGGGGGATTCCATGCCCAACACCTATCCATTTTTGTCTCTTACCCAACCCTATAATTAGTAACATTCCTCATTAGGGGTTAATCCTACAATATTCCTCTTTTATCATTACTCCTCATTAAGTGTTACTCCTTTGCTCAACTTCATAGCTCTTTCACATGCATGTTCTCTATTTCACACTTTCTATCTCTTTACTTACTACACCATTTTTTACAATTGATAAACTCTACTCCATTGTAGTTTTAGGAATCCAAAAAGAGAGCTTGATTTTGAAATCTAAGCCTAAAAGCTAACGATCTGATGTAGTTAAAGGAAAGTCTTTCATTTTCTCTTATTCATCTTTTGTATTTGGATGGTTCTCGCTACAATAATCCCAACCAAAGACAAAATTCTTGTGAATTGATGTTGGCACTCAATTTGGTCGAATAGTTCCTCCACATCTAGTAACCCATATAGTTGATTGAATAGTTCCTAAAAAATATAGTTGCCACTATATTTTTCACCTAATGGTTTGAAGGATAATGTAGAAACAATCGATGGAAGTGAATTGGGAATATAATAGATCTTTGATCATTGCAATTTCACTCAAGTTACCTTGTAGTAAAGTGATCAGAATGAAAGGATTATTGGAGTTTATTCTTTTCAACATTCGAAAGGATAGATGTTGATATTCTTAATGGATGTGAAAATATTAGTGTAGATGATTTTTCTTGACATGGGAAAGAAACAATGTTTAAAGTCCAAATTTCATTAAAATAAAATTATTCAACTTTAATGCACTAAATTTTTAAGAAACACAATCCTTTGAAACTTTAGTGAATTTGTAAGTAGTGGAAATGTGAACCATTATAATAGGAGTCGACATGGAAGATGAAACCAAGAGTCTCTTTTGTAATTCCATATAAGTCTATTCACAACAATACAAAATTCATCCAATTGAGGAGTTATTCATTGACCTGACATGATATTAGAGCCAAGAAAATCTAACCCCAAGCATTTTTTCTCTTCTACTCATGCTTTTCCCACTCTCTTGTCCTCTACTCGTGCTCTACCATTTCTGTCACGATCAAACTTATTCATCATTTTCTCTTGCACGGACCCTATAATGAGTAACATTCCTCATTGAGACCCTATGGCAAAATGTGTAATCTACAATAATTTGCACAACACATATCTT
Organism: Pinus taeda; assembly: GCA_000404065.3. Classification (NCBI taxonomy): domain Eukaryota; kingdom Viridiplantae; phylum Streptophyta; class Pinopsida; order Pinales; family Pinaceae; genus Pinus; species Pinus taeda. The sequence goes on from APFE030874721.1 coordinate 23,836, forward strand.
GAGAAGGTAAAAGATCTAAGATAGGTTGCAGGAGTTTTATGGAGGCAACATTAGTAGCAGCAATGGAGAGGAAGAAAATTAAGAAAAAATCCTCTTAGATGAAAGAGTCTCATCCTAATGAGATTCATCCCTTTAGTTCAAATTGAGCAACAGATCATCGAGAGGAGATATCATAAAAGGAAAGTGCAAGAGAACCAAATGTGTTTCAACATGGTACATTTGAAGGTAATAATGAGGATGAATTATTTCTTATTTGTGTATTAGATGCATTTGATGTTAACCATGCATCTTTGAATAATAAAGATGATGATTGTAACAAAATGATACTCCTTGAAGTTGAATGTGACTTGGATATGGCTGTAATTGAAAATATAATTGTTGAAGTAGAGAGGCTAACAATTATATGTAGAGATCAAGAAAAAATAATGCATATTTTTTATGAGAAGGAGAATGAACTTAAAGATGAAGTCATCATCTTGAATACCGAGTTAGAAGAGGCAAAAAGAGCTAAAGAGATTATGAGGAGCCAACAAAAAGAAAGAGAGGGTCGAGTTGAAAAGATTAATGCTAATATTATCTCAATGAGGAAGCAACTTGAATAGAAAGAAAATCATATCAAGTAGGAGAAGGGCACCAAGATCTTGGATTGTATGCTTAGTAGTCAAATATCTCCCATAATCAAATCTGGTCTATGGTTTCATAAAGGAGAGTCTAGCTTACATGTACATTTAAACAATAATGGAGCACATAAGAATCTTGTAGCAGATAACGGCACCAATATGAGAAATAAGAAAAGTATAAAGTAGAAGAACTAGTAGCGAAGAAATGAAACCAGAAATATGTCCTTGTCAAGAAGATCATTTTTTTATTGAGAGGAGTTTGGTAGATTTCAAAGGAAAAATAGCAAATTTTTTTCTCCTTTGATAGATCAAACTTGTTCATCATTCTCTCTTGCCCAGACCCTATAATGAGTAACATTCCTCATTGAGACCCTATGGAATAATGTGTAATCTACAATAATTTGCACAACATGGATCTTGAGAAGGTAACAGATCTAAGAAAGCCACCCACTATAACCTTAGTAGCCTTTCCCAGATCTTCTAGCTAAGTTATGTATAAGGTAGTTTAAAAGTAAAAGGTTTTTCCAATGCACATCGAAAGTTACCTATATGATTATAATTGCAAGATATTCAATTCAGTCTGATTGCAACATTTTTGTATTTCTTGTAAAATTCAAATGCTTATAAAGAATCACATCAAATAATGCATACTATTATTTTTATTTTTTGGAGATGAAAAAAATTATCATAACTCAATTATTAATTAGTAGTAAGGACGATCATCATTGCTTTCTATCCATAAATTCACACTAACTCATCATGTTTATTTAAGGAAAACCATGCCAATTGAAATAATCCATTGGTGAATCTAAAAATAAGTAGACAGTTGCTACTGCTAAATGTCTCTAGGTCTTTTGGTTTTTTAATTACCTTCTGGTTTCGATAATTAATATGTTTTCTTACATTTAAAAAGTACAATTTCTCATCTGGTAAAAAATAAAGTCTCTCTCTCTCTATATATAAATATTTAAAGTTATTTTTTTCTAGATGAGGGATTTTATTTTTTAAATGTAAGAAAAATCCAAAACACACACACACACACACACATATATATGAAGGCCTTATGTGAGAAAGACAATGCTATCGAATAATAATGATTTGGATGGTGAATAAAATGGAAGAGTGAGTACCCATGAGGTGTAGACTAGTTGGTTTGAGAGGGGTTTGGTTCTCCCAACTCTCGTGTTGAAACCTCATGGGGAGGGGTTGAGGATGGAAGCCATTTTGGGGGAATAAAATATCCCAAAGGATGTTCAAGATAGATTGGGCCTCACAGAATCCTAGTGATAACATCCTACTATGGATTGGCCATTCTTCTTCCATCCAATAAGAGCGTTGGGCTACGCCTAGGCTCATTAAAAACAAAACAAACAAAAATGAATGAGTGAGTAGAGATAATTGCATGGTTTTCACCTTTATTATACCTCGTTATATTTATTCATAAGTTGAGTTAGTGAAGTATCAATTATTATGGCTCCCCTCCATATTTATTCCAGCTGAGATTGTACCTCTTTGTATTTATTCACAAGTTGAGCAAAAAAATTATCAATTATTATGTAGCTCTCTCCACCTTTGTTGGGACAGGAAAAAGGCATGATTTCTCTTCATAAACTACTTCATTTATCATTAATCCTTATATGATTATCTCCATTCACAGATTAAAATGAGGAAAATATTGACTAAAGTTGGATGAAACTATTTGGTGATAGAATAGGCAAATCTAGTATGAAAAACTGATTCTTTGCTATCTTTGTATGCAGAGATGTGGATTGGGCAAAAGTTGTTCAGTTGGAAGAACAACACGAGACCATAAAAGGGAAAATCCATGGCGTCTTGGGCAGACAAGGAAGCAGAAGATCAGTTCGAACATTCCTATTTTATCACATGATTAGATTTTATATTGCGAAATCCTCAGGATCCGCTGATCTTGAGGATTCAATTTTATCCAAGTGGTGAGAACTAGTATTGCAACAATAATGCTACAACTCCTAGGGCTTCCTACTTTAATTTTATCAACCCTGTAGTTCATAACAAACTTGGAAGCGATGGTGTTGTATGCACAAGTACTAGCTCTTACTGCAGGTTGTCACTTGGTCAGCTCAAGCAAGATCACTAGGAGATTAAGCCAACTTCTATGAGTTTCCAGAAGAAGCTTTTAACTGTGATGAAATAAAGCTAACTCGACAGAGGCTATTCTATTTGCAGAAAGAGAAGGAAAATTGAAATGTAACACAAACCCTAGCAAACCCTAATTTACCTACTAACCCTACTTTTGCAAGAAAAGAGATGAAAACTGATGGAATGAGTGCCATTGACTACTGAAAAGATAAATTGCATTTATTCAAGCTACTTCTAAAAATAAATGAGAAGAAAACATCTTTTTGTGCTTTTGAGTGTTTTTATGTGAAGTTATTATTCTTGTGATTTATCTGGTTGTGATTGTACCGAGGTTTGGTGGCGAAGGAAGATGGAGTTGGTTGTTGTAGAGGTGAAGGAAGGTGTGGAGAGGTCCTAAGAAGCCCCTAGTACCTTGTGAAGACTTTCATTGCAATCAGATTTCGAAAAACCAATTACAGGGAATTCTACAAGAGGCTGCAGGGGATCTACAAGAGGATGTACAGAAGGAGGCTGAGAGCTATTTTTGGAGTTTGGAAGGTGGAAAAATGATGGGAAAGGGTAACTGAAGGCTAGATGAAGGTGTTGAGGTGTCTAGAGCTTTTCAAGGAAGATCAATAAGGAACATGATGGTTGGATTTGTTCAAATGGCAAGAGGGCAGTTTATAGAGAAAAACGCAGAAATTAGGGCAGATTGGTGAAATGTTGCGAATGACTTGGGAAATCTGTGAGAAGTGAGCTGGTGCTGGCTGATTTATGGATATATGGTGAGCTAAGGTGTTCTGCAAGAGATCTACACATCTACTTACAAAATATGATCAAAGAAAGAACTAACTATATCATGAAATCAAAAATTTCTCTAGCTTGACCTAATTTTTGACCTACAAACAAAAAATGCTAGACAGTAACCTTTGAACAGAAAAACATGTAGAGAGATCTATGGTAAAAGAGCAGGAAATTGTCTAGGCAATTGAGTCTGAATCAATATATCAATCTTTCCAAATCAAGTCATCACACTAGAAATTGCATGAAAGAGCAAAACTGTGTTTTTGGTGGCAGCAATAGTGCCTTAACCTCAAATCATAGTCCCAGGAAGGGAGAAAGGATTTCATGGCCTGTTGTTGGCCTTTTTGAATCTTATTCTATCACTGCAGTAACCTACTTGAGCAACTGAAACAAAAACAGCTATGCAAACCATCAAAAGAAACCTAATCTAAACAAAGTAAAATAAATCTATGTAACAGAAATTAACTCATGAACTGAAGCAAAAGCATATAAGTACAAAGCAAGAGGTGTTGGGCATCTTGGGTTGGGCCCTAACCCAAGAGCTTTAGCCCTCTGAAAGAGATCAGTGCTGGCTCAAAAAATGTTTCATCTTCATTATCAAAAATAATAGTCACATTATATGAACTGTTCTCACAAAGGAACTCGAAAATAAGTTGAACAAGTGTTGCACAAAAGTGTGAAAATTATACTAATGACTACCTAAACTACTAAGGCTCTAAGCCGCCTTATTTATACAAATAGAGTCCTCCAATAGTCCTCCTAAAATCAAGGACCTCGGCTTCCTAGAACTAGAGATAAACAACAGTCCTTCTTTAATTCCTCGGTTGCCCCTTGGAATGTGGACCTTTGTGCTCCGAGTTACTGATGGAGGATTTGAGGAAAGGGGTCATAAATGAATGAGACATGCCCCTACAAATACTCTTTCCTATTTCCCTCGAGTATTTGCTTCCATTTTCTCATAAATCCCTTGACTTTGTCTAAAATTGACCAAAAAAATGCATAAAGCACACATTAGACTACATGGAAAAATGACTAACCCAATTCACTCTATTAACATAAATATATTCAAAAACATGCAATAAACTAATGAAAATGGTGGATTAAGTCGAATTAGGAGGCAAAATGAACCCATATAATTACCCATTTCTGGGGCTCATCATCACCCCCTACTGAATGGGTTGCTCATCCTGTGAACAACTAGTCTAACTCTTCATCCTTGATGGATCTGATAGATTCCCTGACATCCCATGCTTTTGATGTGATATCTTCCTCTTTATCATGGAAACCTACCTTTCTATCCACCTCTTCCCACTGTTTCTGTTCTTCCTCCTCTTTTACTCCTTCCAACAATCCTAGCAGCAGTGGAGGAATGAATTTGAGGCCAATCCAATTGACCTTCAAACCTTCCATAGAGTGCTTATACAGTGGCACTCTCCTCATGGCTTCCCTCATCCTATTTGGGGAGTGATACTCCCTGATATGTAGGCTATGTGGAAATCTATTCCATCTTCTCATGCAGGCATGAATGCAGTCATCTCCAAACAATGTCTCCATGTCCTCGAAATGAGCAATAGCCTGGGCCTACTTTTCAACATAGTCTAGGACAACTTGGGTATTAGCTGCAAGGTGTTGGTGGGCATAGATGAGAACCATGGATTCTGTTGGTTCTGCTCTAATCATCAGGGATTCATTCAGCTCTTTTTCCATCATTTTTTGGATCTCTGCTGCCCTTTTCTCTTCATGGCTCATCCAAGATGCCATGGCCATAAACTGCAAGTCTCCCAATGCAGCATTGGGATCCCATATGTTCATATCAGTAAGGGCCAAGTTGTGCAAGTAAAACTCTGCTAGCTTCGCTTTGTCCTCAGCTGAACTGTGATCACATAGATGCATGAATTGGCCATAATCCTAAAAAGGTATTGTGCCCCTCTGGGCTAGTGTCTTGATCTGAAATTGGAGCCACTGATCCTTGAGCTACACTACGTATGATTTTCCTGGCTTCCTACACTGTAATGCTTCCATAGCCTAGCTGGCCATGCAGGCTAATTGGGCTTCATTTTCCTGTAGCTTCCTTGTCAAGATCAACACCTCATTTTCTGCCTGGGAGTCCCTTTCTTATTGTTATCTTATTACTATCTCGTTGTCTGCTTGGGGTTCCTCTTCCTGTTGTTGTCTTTTTAAGATTGACAGCTCATTTCCTCCTTGAGATTCCTTTCTTGCAGCTGCTTCTTTAATATTTCCTTTTTTTCCTCTAATTGAGTTCTTCTGATGCTTTCTATATGCCTGACCATGCTCAATTTTTTGCCCATCTCACTCATTTTGTTTTCCATGTGCCCAATGTCTTCCACCCCTTTTGATTTTGCAATCTACATCCATGTATGGGTCCTGACTCTTTCCTTTTCCAACTCGAAGAAAAGAGGGACTGCAAAATTTTGTGGGATGATCTTCCTCCCTTCCAGAAGGTTGTAGTAAGAGCCTAAGTTAGGTTGAGGTCCAGGCTCTGATATCTCTTTTGCTTTGTCTTCCTCCTTGGTCTGTTCTTCTACCTTCTTTTCAAGTTTTTTAGTCTCTTGGAGCTTTGCCAATGTCTCCTATAGAGAGGTCTGCGTTTCCTGTAGGACTATTTTAGATTCCATTAGTTTGATACTTTCTTTCCAAGTAGAGGTCTTAGGACTTCCTCTTTCGTAAGTGATGGGGGTTTTGGAGGGAGATTCCTCCTGTGTTGCAGTAGATACATCCGCAATGATGATGGGCTCCTTTGAAGGTGGTTGAGGCTTCCCCATCTTTATTCTCGTGCTCTTTCAAGCCTTGAAGTACATATATGGTTGTCTCTTCCTTTTTCCTTTGGGTTTGGATGGAGTACTAAATGCAGCAAGAACAGTTGATGCCTCTCTTGCTAGTGTCTCAGGAGACACTTCTTCTTGTTGTACTTCTTCTTCTTCATCTGTTGTTTTTCCTGTTTCTCCTGGTTTTGTTTCTGCTGCCTCTCATTTTGTTTTATCCTCTGCTTGCTTAGTTTCTACCTTTCCTGTGGCAACCTTTTTCTGCACTGTCTTAGGCTTCTTCCTTTCAGTTCTTTCTCTCTTCTTTTTCTTAGCTGCGGTTTTACCCTTTTCTGCTTTTGATGTTATCTTCTTCTCTACTTTAGGCTCATCTTTGGTGGTGTCATGTCTCTCCTCATCTATCTGGTTTCCTCCTTCTTCTGTGTGGGGTTCCTCTCCCTCCAATTCTTCTTCATGGATTTCCTTCTCAGCTGCCCCTTTTTGTTCCCCCTCTTCACTTCCAGATGGACTAAGGTCATCAGTGAGAATTTTTATATCATCCTCTTTAGTCATGTTCCTAAAAATCTCTTGGGCTAAGGGGATTGTGTAAGCGTGGAGGGAATCCTCCACCAGTAATTTAATTAGCCCATGGTGAGCCAATTGGTCTAGAACCCTTGCCTTCAATTTAGTGCTAGACTCTATCAAGGATTGGAGGAGTAAATATGGAATATTGAGTTTTCTAGATGCAGGAAGGTCCATGCCATATCTTAGTTCATGTAACAGTCTGAAATGGTACCCATAGACTATGTTGTATCTTCCTTCACAGGAGATGTATTTCATGATTTGATAATTGACCTTACCCCATGGATAAGGTATACTTGTCCTCCTGATGCCATTCTTATCCTCCACAGGTTGTTCATTAGGCTGGAAAAAGGTCTACTTAGCAACTTGACCTAGTGGTTTTTCTTCTTTGCTCCAGGGGAGTCCAAGTGGGAGACTTTTAATCCCGCTGATAAACTCCAGTGTAAGTTCTATGGTTAGACCCCTGAAACTGACAGTGGCATGGGTTTTTGAGTGAGGTTTTAAAGACAATAAAAATTTCTCTATGACTTCCTCATCATACCCATGAAAATTTTCAAAGAAAAGCATCCAATTTTCCCTGGTTAAGAGGGCTACCACTTCTAGATGTTCATGCATCTTAGTTTAATTCAGAGGCTCCTTCCTCATAAAACCCCTGTCATGATGTTCAGTGACTGCTGGAATGTTTTAGGTGAGGAGGAAGGCAGCAAATTTCAAACCCAAAAACAGAGGAATGGCTGAGGTTTTCTTTCTGGAACCAGAGAGAGAGTTTTTCATGTTCTTCCTTTTTAACAAAAACAAATTGTAACTTTCCTTCCCTTCAAACTCTGTTATTAAACTTAATTTACTTCTCGGTCTGTTTGAAGGAAACAATATCTTAAAAAACTAAGAGTATACAGGACAGTGGTTTTTTCCTTTCACAAAATAAGCATACTACCCAATGCAAGTTCACTTTTTTACAGGCTTAATTTTCTAGGGTTTCATCATCTCTTTACACAGGAGAATACCACAGAGGAGAAAGAGACAGTTTTTTAGTGCAAAGAGCAAATGGAGAAACTGTATATATATATATTTTTAAACACAAGCAGACTCTATTCTCACTTTTCCCTTCTTTGAACTCAATACTTCGCTTTAAATCCCACCACATTTTGTATATATATGGAAATGCAGAGTGGGTTTTACTGAGCCTAACTTTTTTAGCCCGACTTTGTCCTAAAAATATGAATTTTCCTCTGCGATGCTGCTCACTGGCCCTCCTGTAGAAAGGCTCCTGTAGGACTATGTTTCTTCTCCTGTAGAGTCCGATAATGCTCTTGTAGAGCCCGATAAGCGGAAGGGTTCTGAAACTGACAGAGAGTGACTGTTTTGAGGCTCTGGAGGTGGTAGGTAGGCTACTACAGCTGAGAGCTCGTCGATACAAATGAAAAAAAAGGTGGTGGAGGCAGTCTACTGCAACGTACTCAAGCTTACAGGAGTGTTCTGCAGTGACGAGGTGAGGTGGCAGGAAGGGTACATTATCCCCATCCAGACCGTTGGTCCCTACTTCAATGCCATTATGAAACTTCATGTCGTCTACCCGTAATCACTTCCATCATTCCCGTTATATGCCGCCACTACATGTTTTGAGATTTTCTCGAGTGGATTGATCACACATGCTGATTGCACCCATTGAGCACTGTTTGAACTGCACGACGCGCTGTTTGAACTAGATGTGGCGTGCTGTTTGAACTCGACGAGGTGATATTTGAACTGGACGAGGCGTGCTGTTTGAACTGGACGAGGGTTCTATTTGAACTAGACGAGGGTGGCCAATTCGCTAGCCACCAATCTCGTTTAATCACAACCATCTCTCGTGTCCATGCAGTTTTTAAATTATACTCATGCAACAGAGGAATGAGTTTACCGTGTTGTTGCATGCTCAAACATTGGCATTCTATTCATGGATTGTTGCTGATGGTGCCCATGGCTTCTTAATTAGTGGCTTGGCTACCTTGTACTGATGATGTTCAATCAGGTCAGCTCTTTGCACATTTTATACATCTACAGCTGCACTGACCCTGCCTCTCGAGCTCAATTTTTGAGGGGATCAGCTGCTACAGGAATCTTGTAGGATTTTATGTAACTGCTTCTCCCTCTAAAACTTTTGTTTGAGGCTTGAGCAGGGACTGGAGAGATAACTAAGGAAGGTTCTATTGATAAATGAGAAGTAGCTGGTATGCACTAGGTAAGAGATAAGTTAAGGATGTTGTTGTTTATTCTTCATTTTTTTTAAACAAAAGAAATAGGATTTCTGTGTTTTCTGTGCAGGGAAGAAAGAAGCGAGTGGAAATGCAGTGGTGTAGGTATGGAATGGAGAGTTAAGAGGATGAATGGTGGTAGGGGGGTTCACAGGTCTTCTGGACAAGTTTCTAGCCCTCTGATCCTTTTATGGACTTGATCTCGAGCTCTCTGTAATTTCTACACGAGCCTCCTATAGAATGCAAAGAGCATCCTGTAGGATGTAGTTTTCCAAAACAAGTGAGACCAGGGACTGGGAAAAGAAAATAGCGATAGAGAAATGATCTATCAGAGGTTTATTTGGCTTGTCCATGTCCCTTTTTATTTTGTGGCCCTCCTGCAACTTGCAAAGTATTCAAAAAAAGTTAATTTTTTGTTCCTGTTTTTCTTTTTTTTGTTTTCTCTATTTTTTTTTTTTATGAGACAATTAGGGCACCTCCAGGAGACTTCACCCTCACTGCTTTCCCTACGTGCCTCCAAGGGGAGGTTTTCACCCAAGGATCTTTTATTCTCCTTTTTTTCTTTTCTGTTTCTTTTTTTTTTTAGGGTGTGCATGGAGTGGAGGTAGAGACTTGCTCCACTACCAACATTGTTTTATTCAGATTCTCAATGAATTCTTGCTTGGAGAAGGGATTCCTGTAGATTTTCAACCTATGCCCATTGACAAGCATGGGGATGGCTTCTTCATTGATGGTCTTGATCAGAACTGAACCATTTTCATTGCACCTTTCTACTTTGTACGGTTCCAACCATCTTGTCCTCAGTTTTCCTTTGAAATATTTATACATTGAATCATACACCAAAAGAGAGACCCATTCGTTGTCAGAGATAGGAAAGATGAATCCTGCATCCAATAACTTTTGCAGTTCTTCTTTGACAATGTCCTTAAGGGCTAGATTCATCCTCCTTTGAGGCTGCCTGACTGGTTTGCAATCTTCCTTAATGTAAATGTGATGAGTACTGACTGAAGGGTGCACTCCCTTCATCTCCTTATAGCTCCAAGCAAAAGCATCCAAGTGGTTTCTTAGTAAGCTACACAGTGCTTTCTCCTGAGAGGTGGATAGGGATGAGTTGATATTCAAGGTTCTTTCTGGGAAAAATTCCATATTCTTAACTCAGAGAGAGGTCGGGTCAGCCACACAGAGATCAACTAATGGATTGGCTTGGGTTTCTTCCAACATCTCTTCTAATGGCAACACACTGGGGGGTGGATTCTAAATCAAGTTTTCAATAAGGTCATCCTCAGTTTGTGCCCCCCCCCCGATGGTAGCCTCCACTGCACACAGTGGTGTGGAATAGACTTCATCCTCCTCTTCCTCCTCCAACCAGAGAGGTAAATCATGTTCTAACAAAGGTTGAGTAGGAGGATATAGGACTAGCTATTTGGACATATGCTCATTCTTGATTATCATGTTCCCTGCTCAAGAACTGATTTAGGCTATCTGCAGTAACCATCCAAGGTATTCCCAGGATGAGAGGATACCCAGTGAGCTTTGCCTTTGGTTAGAGAACCAGGAAATCAGCAAGGTACTCCAAAGAATCGATGGAGACCATTACATCTTCCACAATCCCTTCAGCGGCCATGGTGGAGCGGTCTGCTAATTGTAGTATTGTTGTGGTCTTCCTCAGGGAACCCTGAAGGTTGAGATTGAGCATAGTGTCCTTGGTCATCACATTATGACAACCCCTAGATCAATTAGGGTATGGGGGATGATGGTGCCATTGATGTGGACATCGACTACAAGGCTTGCAGGGTCTAGATATTTCAGACAAATTACTTTCCCCAACATCAGGTCGGACAGTTGTCCTATGACATTGATAGTTGGAGCATCTCTCCTACACCTGCCTAGGTGCCTGAATCACTTCTCTTTGATCATCTTTTTGTATATAAGCACATCCTTTATGGCTTGGAGAAGCGGTATCTTTACACATAACTATTTCAATTCTCCCAGAAGTCCACTTTTTTCTGGGGTAGGTTGTGTTGTTCTAGATAATCTCTCAAGAAAGGGTGGAATGGCTTTTGGTTCGATTTCCTCTTTTTCTTCCTCATCCTCCTTAGGGGGAGGCTAGTTATCTGGGAGAACCTTCCCAGATCGTAGGCTAATCTCCTGAATCTCCACAGCATAGGTCGGGCATGATGGTTACCCACTATATGCCTGTTGGGCCTGTTTGTTATTCAGGTTCAGGCTCAGTTGAGCAGGTATTTGAGGTTTCCTTGGATGAGTAGGAGGTAATGGTTGTGGTTGAGCAGGTGGTGGAGGAAAAAGAGTGTGAGGAGAGTTGTACTGGGGCCTTCACCCCTGATGAGGTGCATTCCACTGAGGTTGTGGCTGAGCATAAGAGTGAAATGAATGAGCAGCTGGTTGAGCATGGTATTGAGATGGATATGACCAAGGAGGGATTGTGGACAAGGAAGGATGAGCAAGGGGACCATAGGAAGGCATGGAAGTGGCTTGATTGGGGTTGTAATATGTCTGGGATGTCCCTTGCATTCCCTACATGTAAGGTCTAGGCCCATGTGGCCTCCTTTCGTTCCTGAAATAAAGTGGTTCAGTGGCTCCTTCAGCCCATTGGTATGCAGCTTTAAGTCTATGCAAGGAAGGGTACTAATTCGTAGAATGGTCTTCTTCACAGAGTGAGAAAACTTCTATAGAGTTCAATGGACATTCATTCCTAGGATGCCTTCTGGTGCATCTAGGGGAAAAAATGGCCAAAGCCCTCTCTGCTTCCTCTTGTTTTCTTTTGATATGCAGAGTATCCATTTGCATGGCAAGAGTCTACCTCATCTCACTCTTGAAATCTTCTAGCAAATTTTCAAATTCACCTCTAAGGGATGAACTGGATGAGGATGCACTGGCTAAATGTTGACCTCCCCTACCTCTCTTTCTAGCTACCCTAGAATGGTTTCTAAACACATTCTTTATGTTTTCATAAGGTAGTTGGTAGATGTCCCCCCCAACCAGCAAATGGAGGGTATCTAGAAGGTCTTCTGGGAACCCTCTGAGTAGGACCAACTTCAGAGATTCGGGGTCAAGTGTGCACCTCGCCCTTTTATAACTGAGCTAAAACCTGTCTTCATAATCTTCCAAGGATTCATCACTTCCCATAGTCATTCAGAATATTTCTTCCTTGGTATCCTTTGACCTACAGTAGTCCCGGTATTTGTTGTTAAAGGCTTGCTGCATCTGAGCCTAATTTAGGATGTTGTTGCCAAGTAACCCCATGAACCAGTGCAGTGCTGCATCCTTGAGGGTAGAATGAAATAGTTTCAACTTCTGCTCATCTTTTGCATAGTCATAGGTTCGACAGATAACAGAAAATTTATACAAGAAGGTATCAAGATCTTCGATAGTCAACTCATGGAAGTAAGGTAAGGCTGAAGGAGTTATGTTCTTCATTTTAGTCTCCTCATTGGTATCTCGGATGGGAAAGGTACCCTCTACTCTTTCCCCATTCCCTCTAACATTTCTGTTTTCAACCATGGTCTCAGGAGGAATTGTTTCTTGCTCTTCTTCTGCTATAGGATCTTCATATATCTCTGGTGGTTCACCTATAGGTTCTTCTAGATCACTGCCATCGAAGAATAGAGAAGGGTGACTTAGTGATGTGGTGGTGGTGTTGGGTAGGAATTTTCCTGACTTATCTCTATTCCTACGAGGCATGAAAGGAAATCTCTTTTTGGGTGATTTTTGTTTTTTTCTGCTTGTACCTACAGAACTGAAATGGATTGAACAACAAATTGCAACTAACTGAAATAAACTTGTTGAAATGAAATTGCAAAATTGAAATGAAAGCAAGGAAATGACTAATCTACTTTGCTGGAATGGAAATTACAGAATTGAAATGAAAGCAGGAAATGACTAATCTATTTTTGCTGAAATGGAAATTGCAGAATTGAAATGAAAGCGGGAAATTGCTAATCTACTTTGCTAAAATGGAAATTGCAAAACTGAAATGAAAGTAGGAAATGCCTAATCTACTTTTGCAGAATTGAAATTGTAGAATTTAGATGAAACAACTACTCTACTTTTGCTGATATAAACTACTTAGTAGAATGTTGCAGTAGAAAATAGAAGAAAGCAGTAATCACAAAATACTCTGACACTTCTGTGGCAACGGCGCCAAAAAGTGGTGAGCACCAGTATTGCAGTAATAATGTTGCAACTCCTAGGGATTCCTACTTTACTTTTATCATCCCGGTAGTTCGTAACAAACTTGGAAGCGACGGTGCTGTATGCACAAGTACTAGCTCTTACTGTAGGCTGTCACTTGGTCAGCTGGCACAAGATCACTAGGAGCTTAAGCCAACTTCTATGAGTTTCCAGAAGAATCTTTTAACTGTGATGAAAGAAAGCTAGCTCGACAGAGGCTATTATATTTGTAGAAAGAGAAGGAAAACTGAAATTTAATGCAAACCCTAGCAAACCCTAATTTACCTGCTAACCCCACTTTTGCATGAAAAGAGATGAAAATTGATGAAATAAGTGCCATTGACTACTGAAAAGGTAAATTGCATTTATTCAAGCTACTTCTAAAAAGAAATGAGAAGAAAAAATCTTTTTGTGCTTTTGAGTGTTTTTATGTGAAGTTATTGTGCTTGTGATTTATCTAGTTGTGATTGTGAAAAGGTTTGGTGGCAAAGGAAGATGGAGTTGGTTGTTGCAGAGGAAAATGAAGGTGTGGAGAGGTCATAAGAATCCCCTAGTACCCTTCTGAAGACTTTCGTTGCAATCGGATTTCAAAAAACCACTTACAGGGAATTCTACAGGAGGTTGCAGGGATCTACAGGAGGAGGTCGGGAGCTATTTTTGGAGTTTTGAAGGTTGGAAAATGATGGGAAAGGATAACTAAAGGCTAGATGAAGTCATTTAGGTGTTTGGAGTTTGTCAAGGAAGATCAAAAAAGAAAATGATGGTTGGATTTTTTGAAATGGCAAGAGGGAAATTTATGGAGAAAAATGCAGAAATTAGGGCAGATTGGCGAAATGTTGCGAATGACTTCGGAACTCTATGAGAGGTGAGCTAGTGCTAGCTGTTTTATGGATGTATGGTGAGCTGAGGTGTCCTCCAAGAGATCTGCACATCTACTTACAAAATCTGATCAAAGAAAGAACTAACTATATCACGAAAACAAAAATTTCTCTAGCTTGACCTAAATTCTGACCTACAAATAGAGAATGTTGGACAGTAACCTTTGAAAAGAAAAGCATGCAGAGTGATCTATGGTAAAAGAATGGGAAATGATCTAGGAAACTAAATCTGAATCAATATATCAATCTTTCCAAATCAAGTCATCACTCTAGAAATTGCATGAAAGAGAAAAATTGTGTTTTTGGTGGCAGCAGTAGTGCCTTAACCTCAAATCATAGTCCTAGGAAGGGAGAAAGGAGATCAAGGCCTGTTGCTGGCCTTTTTGAATCTTATTCTATCATTACAGTAACTTACTTGAGCAACTAAAACAAAAACAGCTATGCAAACCATCAAAATCAACCTAATCTAAACAAAGTAAAATAAATCTATGTAACCGAAATTAACTCATGAACTAAAGCAAAAACATATAAGTAGAAAGCAAGAGGTGTTGGGAAGATTGGGTTGGGCCCTAACCCAAGAGCTTTATCCCTCTGAAAGAGATCAGTGCTGGCTCAAAAACTGTTTCATCTTCATTATAAAAAATAATAGTCACATTATATGAATTGTTCTCACAAAGGAACTCGAAAATAAGTTGAACAAGTGCTGCACACAAGTGCGAAAATTCTACTAATGACTGCCTAACCTACTGAGGCTCTAAGCCTCCTTATTTATACAAATGGATTCCTCCAACAGTCCTCCTAAAATCAAGGAGCTCGGCTTCCTAGAACTAGAGATAAACAACAGTCCTTATTTACTTGCTCGGTTGCACCTTGGAATGTGGACCTTTGTGCTCCGAGTTGCTGATGGAGGATTCAAGGAAAGGGGACATAAATGAAGGAGAAAACCCCCTACAAATCCTCTTCCCTATTTCCCTTGAGTATTTTCTGCCATTTGCTCATAAATCCCTTGACTTTGTCCAAATTTGACCAAAAAAATTGCATAAAGCACACATTAGACTACATGACAAAATGACTAACCCAATTCACTCTATTAGCATAAATATATTCAAAAACATGCAATAAACTAATGAAAATGGTGGATTAAGTTGAATTAAGAGGCAAAATGAGCCCATATAATTACCCATTTCTGGGGCTCATCATCACCCGCTACTGAATGGGTTGCTCATCCTCTTAGCAACTAGTCTAACTCTTCATCCTTGATGGCTCTTGCAAATTCCCTGACATCCCATGCTTCTGATGTGATATTTTCCTCTTTATCATGGAAACCTACCTTTCTATCCACCTCTTCCCACTGTTTCTATTCGTCCTCCTCTTTTACTCCTTCCAGCAATCCTAGCAACAATGGAGGACTGAATTTGAGGCCATTCCAATTGGCCTTCAAACTTTGCATAGAGTTCTTATACAGTGGCACTCTCCTCATGGCTTCCCTCATCCTATTTGTGGAGTGATACTCCCTGATCCGTAGGCTATGTGGCAATGTATTCCACCTTCTCATGTAGGCATGAATTTAGTCATCTCCAAACAATCTCTCCATGTCCTTGAAATGAGCAATAACTTTGGCCTGTTTATGAACATAGTCTGGGACAACTTGAGGATTAGCTGCAAGGTGTTGGTGGGCATAGATGAGAGCCATGGGTTAAGCTGGTTCTACTCTAATCATCAGGGGTTCATTCAACTCTTTTGCCATCATTTTCTGGATCTCTACTGCCCTTTTCTCTTCATGGCTCATCCAATATGCCATGGCCATCAGCTGCAAGTCTCCCAACACAACATTGGGATCCCATAGGTTCATATCAGTAAGGGCCAAGTTGTGCAAGTAAAACTCTACTAGCTTCGCTTTGTCCTTAGCTAAACTGCAATCACGTAGATGCATGAATTGGCCATAATCCTGAAAAGGTATTGTGCCCCTCTGGGCCAATGTCTTGATCTGAAATTGGAGCCACTAATCCTTGAGCTACACTACATATGATTTGCCTAGCTGCCTATACTGTAATGCTTCCATAGCCCAGCTGGCCATGCAGGCTAATTGGGCTTCATTTTCTTATAGCTGCCTTCTCAAGATCAAAACCTCATTTTCTGCCTGGGAGTCCCTTTCCTGTTGTTGTCTTATTACTATCTCACTATCTGCCTGGGGTTCCTCTTCCTGTTGCTGTCTTTTTAAGATTGACAGCTCATTTCCTCCTTGAGGTTCCCTTTCTTGCAGTTGCTTCTTTAATATTTCATTTTCTACCTCTAATTGAGCTCTTCTGATGCTTACTGTATGCCTGACCATGCTCAATTCTTTGCCTATCTCCCTCAATTTGTTTTCCATGTGCCTAATGTCTTCCACCCCTTTTGATTTTGCAATCTGCATCCATATATGGGTCCCGACTCTTTCCCTTTCCAGCTCGAAGAAAAGAGGGACTGCAAACTTTTGTGGGATGATCTTCCCCCCTTCCAGAAGGTTGTAGTAAGAGCCTAAGTTAGGTTGAGGTCCAGGCTCTGATATCTCTTTTGCCTTGTCTTCCTCCTTGGTCTGTTCTTCTGCCTTCTTTTCAAGTTTTTCAGTCTCTTGGAGCTTTGTCAATGTCTCCTGTAGAGAGGTCTGCACCTCCTATAGGACTGTTTTAGAGTCCATTAGTTTGATCCTTTCTTTCCAAGTAGAGGTCTTAGGACTTCCTCTTTCATAAGTGATGGGGGTTTTGGAGGGAGATTCCACCTGTGTTGCAGTAAGTAAATCCTCAATGATGATGGGCTCCTTTGATGGTGGCTGAGGCTTCCCCATCTTTATTCTAGTGCTGTTTCGAGCCTTGAAGTACATAAACGGTTGTCTCTTCCTTTTTCTTCTGGGCTTGGCTGGAGTACTAAGTGCAGCAAGAACAACTGCTGCCACTCTTGCTAGTGTCTCAGGAGACACTTCTCCTTGCTGTGCTTATTCTTCTTCATCTATTTTTTTTCTTGTTTCTGCTAGTTTTGTTTCTAATGCCTATGATTTTTTTTTCTCCTCTACTTGCTTAGTTTTTGGCTTTCTTGTGGCAACCTTTTTTTGCACTGTCTTAGGCTTCTTCCTTTTAGTTCTTGGTCTCTTCTTTTTCTCAGCTGTGGTTTTACCCTTTTCTGCTTTTGACGTTGTCTTCTTCTGTGCTTTAGGCTCATCTTTGGTGGTGTCATGTTTCTCCTCTTCTATCTAGTTTTCTCCTTCTTCTATGTGGGGTTCCTCTCCCTGCAAATCTTCTTCATGGATTTCTTTCTCAACTTCCCCTTTTTCTTCCTCCTCTTCACTTCCAGATGGACTAAGGTCATCAGTGAGAGTTTTTATATCATCTTCTTTAGTCATGTTCCTGAAAATCTCCCAAGCTGTGGGGGTTGTGTAAGTGTGAAGGGCATTCTCCACCAGCAATTTAGTTAGCCCATGGTGAGCCAATTGGTCTGGAACCCCTTCCTTCAATTTGGTGCTAGACTCTATCAAGGATTGGAGGAGAAAATATGGAATACTAAGTTTTCTACATGTAGGAAGATCCATGCCATATCTTAGTTCATGTAACAGTCTGAAATGGTACACATAGAATATGTTGTATCTTCCTTCACAAGAGATGTATTTCATGATCTGATAACTGACCTCACCCCATGGATAAGTTATACTTGTCCTTTTGATGCCATTCTTATCCTCCATAGGATGTTCATTAGGCTGGAAAAAGGTATGCTTAGCAACTTGACCTAGTGGTTTTTCTTCTTTGCTCCAAGGGAGTCCAAGTGGGAGACTTGTAATCGTGCTGATGAACTGTAGTGTAAGTTCTATGCTTAGACCCATGAAACTGACGGTGGAATGGGTTTTTGAGTGAGGTTTTAAAGACAATAAAAATTCCTCTATGACTTCCTCATCATACCCATGAAATTTTTCAAAGAAAGGCATCCAATTTGCCCTGGTAAAGAGGGATACCACTTCTGGATGTTCATGCAGCTTAGTTGAATTAAGAGGTTTCTTCCTCATAAAACCCCTGTCATGATGTTTAGAGACTGCTGGAATGTTTCAGGTGAGGAGGAAGGCAGCAAATTTCAAACCCAAAAATAGAGGAACAACTGAGGTTTTGTTTCTGGAACCAGAGAGAGTTTTTCATGTTCTTCCGTTTTAACAAAAACAAATGGCAACTTTCCTTACCTTCAAACTCTGTTTTTAAACTTAATTTACTTCTCGGTCTCTTTGAAGGAAACAATATCTTAAAAAACAGAGAGTATACAGGACAATGGTTTTTTTCCTTTCACAAAATAAGCAGACTACCCAATGCAAATTCACTTTTTTACAGGCTTAATTTTCTAGGGTTGCATCATCTCTTTAAACAGGAGAATACCACGGAGGAGAAAGAGACTCTATTCTCACTTTTCCCTTCTTTTCAACTCAATACTTCACTTCGAGTCCCACCACCTTTTGGATATATGGAAATGCAGAGTGGGTTTTACTGAGCCTACCTTTTTCAGCCCGACTTTGTCCTAAAAATCTGAATTTTCCTCTGTGATGCTGCTCACTATCCCTCCTATAGAAAGGCTCTTGAAGGACTGTTTCCTCTCCTGTAGAGTCCGATAATGCTCCTGTAGAGAACGATAAGCGAAAGGGTTCTGAAAATGACAGAGAGCAATTGTTTCGAGGCTCTAGAGCTGGTAGGTAGGTTGCTACAGCCGAGAGCTCATCAATACAAATGAAAATAAAGGTGGTGGAGGCAGTTTACTACAGCTTAATTAAGCTTACGGGAGTGTTTTTCGGTGATGAGGTGAGGTGGAAGGAAGGGTACATTATCCCCATCCAAACCGTTGGTCCCTACTTCAGTGCCATTATGAAACTTCATGCCGCTTGCCCGCAATCACTTCCATCATTCCCGTTATACGCCGCCACTACCTGTTTTGAGATTTTCTCGAGCAGACTAATCACACGTGATGATTGCACCCACTGAGCTTTGTTTGAACTGGACAAGGCAATGTTTGAACTGGATGAGGCGTGCTATTTGAACTAGATGAGGCGCTATTTGAACTGGACGAGGTGTGCTATTTGAACTAGACGAGGGTGCTGTTTTAACTAGACAAGGGTGGCCAATTAGCTGGACACTGATCTCATTTAATCACAACCATCTCACTTGTCCATGCCATTTTTAAATTATACTCATGCAATAGAGGAACGGGTTTAGTCACTTACCTGTTAGTCATTGTCATGCCGTTGCATGCTCAGACTTTGGTGTTCTATTCATGGATTGTTGTTGCTGCACTCATGGCTTTTGAATTGGTGGATTGGTTACCTCGTACTAGTGATCTTCAATCAGGTCTAGCTCCTTGCATGTTTTATACATCTGCAGTTGCATTGACCCTGCCTCTAGAGCTCGAGTTTTAAGGGGATCAAATGCTATACGAATCTTGCAGGATTTCCTGTAACTGCTTCTCCCTCTAAAAGTTTTGGCTGAGGCTTGAGCAGGGACTAGAGAGATAGTTAAGGAAGGTTTTGTCAGTCAAGGAGAAGCAACTAGTATGCACTAGGTAAGAGATAAGTTAAGGATGTTGTTGTTTATTTTTCATTTTTTTTCTTTTTTTAACAAAAGAAACAGGATTTCTGTGTTTTCTGTGCAGGGAAGAAAGAAGCGAGTGGAAATGCAATGGTGTAGGTATGGAATGGAGACTTAGCAGGATGAATGGTGGTAGGGGGGTTCACAGGTCTTCTGGACAAGTTTCTAGCCCTCTGATCCTTTTCTGGACTTGATTTCGAGCTCTTTGTCGTTTCTACAGGAGCCTCCTATAGAATGCACAGAGCCTCCTGTAGGATGCAGTTTTCCAGAACAAGTGAGACCAAGGACTGGGAAAAGACAATAGCGATGGAGAAATGATCTATCAGAGGTGTGTTTGGCTTGGCCATCTCGCTTTTTATTCTGTGGCCCTCTTGCAACCTGCAAAGTATTCAAAAGAAGTTAATTTTTTGTTCCTGTTTTTATTTTTTCTATTTTCTCTGGTTTTTTATTTTTTTGTTAATGAGACAGTTGGGGCGCCTCCAGGAGGTTTTCACCCAAGGATTTTTAATTCTCCTTTTTTTCTTTTCTGTTTTTTTTTTTTTTTTTTAGGGTGTCGATGGAGTGGAGGTAGAGACTTGCTCCACTACCAACACTGTTTTACTCAGATTCTCAATGAATTCTTGCTTGGAGAGGGGCTTCCTGTAGATTTTCAACCTATGCCCATTGACAAGAATGGGGATGGATTCTTCATCGATGGTCCTGATCAGAACTGAAATATTGTCATTGCACTTTTCTACTATGTACGGTCCCAACCATCTTGTCCTCGGTTTTCCCTTGAAATATTTATACTTTGAATCATACAGCCCCCAATCTCCTTCGTGGAATTGTTTCTCTTTGAGGTGTCTATCATGCCATATCTTCCTTTGAAGCCGGACTACCTCTGAGTGGAGAAGGGTCTGTAATCTCTGTTCATCCAATCCATTTAGTTGGAGTAACCTTTCCTTTTTTGCATGGTTGAGATCTAGGTCCATCTGAGCTATCATCCTTAGTGTGTTATATTCAAATTCTATTAACAGCAAAGCCTTCTTCCCATAGACTAGCTCATAGGGTGGGAACCCTATGGTGGTCTTCCAGGTGGTGTTATAGGCCCAGGTGGCCTCAACTAATCGATTTACCCAATCTTTTCTGCTACTGCTCACTACCTTGGTCAAAATCCCTTCCAAAGCTCTGTTAATGACTTCCACCTATCCATTTGCTTGCGGATGATAAGGGGTGGAATTTTTGTGCTTAATTTTGTGATGTGTGAGTAGGTCTTCGATCCAATTACAGGTAAACTGACTCCCTTGATCTGTGATTAATTCTCATGGATATCCAAACTTGTAGAATATATTCTCTCTTAAAAACTCAACTACTTTTTCTTGTGTTACTACCTTGATCACCTTTGTTTCTGCCCATTTTCTCAGATAATCAGTGCACATGATGATGTAAGATTTCTACTTTGAAGGAGGGTTGACAAGACCCACAAAGTCCATGCCCCACTTCTCAAATGGCTCGAATGTCACTTGAGGTTGCAGGGGAATCTAATCCCTTGGAGTAGGTTTCCCCATCCTTTGACATCGGTCACATTGGCTGATATATCTCCTTACATCTTGATGAAGAGTGGGCCAATAGTAACTTGCTTGCAGGATTTTGAAGGTAGTTCTCTTTGCTACAAAATGGCCCCCATAGGGCTCATCATGACAGGTTAGGAGAATGTCAGAACCTTCCTCCTCCCTGACACATCTCCTCAAAACCTAATCTGGGCCAAGTTTGAAGAGATTTCCCCCAATCCAGGTGAATGGGGCACTTTTCCTCATGATCTTGCTCTTCTCTTTTGAGGGCAGGTGTGACAGGAACTGTGCGGAAACCAAGTAATTTGCTATATCAGAAAACCATGAAGAGAGTATTGAGATAACAAATAGGTGTTCATCTGGCATTTGATCATCCACCATTCCTTCTTCATCTGTAGGCAGATCTATTTTAGACAAAAAATCAGCAACAACATTTTCCTTACCCAACTTATCAACAATGGTTAAATCAACTTGTTGCAATAAAAGCAACCATCTAATAATACGAGCATTTACATCTGATTTGTTCCTTAAATACCTAATTGCAGCATGATCAGTGTGTACAAATGTTTGATAGATGGTGATGTAGGGTCTGAACTTATTTAGGGAATGGACTACAGCTAGGAGCTCCCTAAGGCTGCTCTGATCGCTTTGTTCGAGGCATTTGTATGAATTTCGAAAGGTAGGGCTCAATTTGGACCTCTCAAAATTGGGGCAGTCACCAGTTTACTTTTCAAGGTATTCAGAGCCTCTTGATAGTTGTCAGTCCATATGAACTCAGCATCGTTTTCCAAAATACCAAACAATGGAGAGGCTAGCTTACTAAAATCCTTAATGAATCTTCTATAATACCCTGCTAAACCTATGAAACTTCAAACACCTCTTACCTTTTGAGGAGGTGGGACCCTTTGGATGATGGCAATTCTGTTGGGGTCCACTTGTAATCCTTGCTTAGAGATTGCATGACCTAGCACGGTCCCTTCAGTCATCAGGAATTCACATTTTTCAGGACTGAGTGATAGGTTCATTTCAATATACTTGTCCAAAACTTTTCCCATGTTAGACAAATCTTCTTGGAAGTTAGAACCATAAGAGATAAATGCATCCATATAGATTTCCACTACATCATGAACCAGTTCAGAAAATATACTCAATACAGCTCTCTGGAAAGTGGCAGGATCATTACACAATCCAAAAGGAAGGACCCGATATGCAAAGGTACCCCAAGGACAAGTGAAAGTGGTCTTATCTTGGTCTTCCAGGCTGATTTGGATCTGTTTGTACTCGCTAAACCCATCTAGAAAGGAGAAAAACTTCTTCCCTACTAGGCCATCTAACACTTGATCTATGAAAGGAAAAGGAAAATAGTCCTTCTTAGTGGCCTTGTTTAGCTCCCAATAATCGACACAGATTCTCCAATTCCCATTTTTCTTTGGCACTAGCACCAAAGGAGAGACCCATTCACTGTCAGAGATAGGGAAGATGAATCCTGCATCCAGTAACTTTTGTAGTTCTTCTTTGACAATGTCCTTAAGGGTTGGATTCATCCTCCTTTGAGGCTGCCTGACTAGTTTGCAATCTTCCTTAATGTAAATGTGATGAGTATAGACTGAAGGGTGCACTCCCTTCATCTCCTTATAGCTCCAAGCAAAAGAATCCAAGTGGTTTCTTAGTAAGCTACATAGTTCTTTCTCCTAAGAGGTGGATAGGGATGATTTGATCTTCAAGGTTCTTTCTAGGATGAATTCCATATTCTTAACTCGGAGGGAGGTTGGGTCAGTCACACAGAGATCAACTAAAGGATTGGCTTGGGTTTCTTCCACCATCTCTTCTAATGGCAACACACTTGGGGGTGGATTCTGAATCAAGTTTTCAATAAGATCATTCTTGGTTTGTGGGGCCCCCCATGGTAGCTTCCACTACATAGAGTGGTGTGGAATAGACTTCATCCTCCTCTTCCTCCTCCAACCAGAGAGGTAAATCATGTTCTAACAAAGGTTGGGCAGGAGGATATTGGACTAGCTATTTTGACATATGCCCATTCTTGATTAACATGTTCCCCACTCGAAAACTAATGTAGGCATCTGTAGTAGCCAACCAAGGTCTTCCCAGGATGAGAGGATACCCAGTGAGCTTTGCCTTTGGTTGGAAAACCAGGAAATCAGCAAGGTACTCCCAAGAATTGATGGAGACCATTACATCTTCCACAATCATATCACGGGTCACGGTGGAGCGGTCTGCTAACTGTAGTACTATTGTGGTCATCCTTAGGGAACCCTGAAGGTTGAGCTTGAGCATAGTGTCCTTGGTCATCACATTAATGGCAACCCCTAGATCAATCAGGGTATGGGGGATTATGCTGCCATTGATGTTGACATCGACTACAGGGCTTCCAGGGTCTAGATATTTCAAAAATATTACCTGCCCCAACATCAGGTCGGACAGTTGTCCTATGACATTGATAGTTGGAGCATCTCTCCTATGCCTGCCTGGGTGCCTGATGCACTTCTCTTTTATCATCTTGTTGTATATAGGCACATCCTTTATGGTTTGGAGAAGTGGTATCTTTACACATAATTGTTTCAATTCTCCCAAAAGTTCAATTTCTTCTAGGGTAGGTTGTGTTGTTCCAGATAATCTCTCAGGAAAGGGTGGAATGGCTTTTGGTTCACTTTCCTCTTTTTCTTCCTCATCCTCCTTAGGGGGAGGCTAGTTATCTGGGAGAACCTTCCCATATTGTAGGTTAATCTCCTGAATCTCCACAGCATAGGTCGGGCATGGTGGTTCCCCACTATATACTTGTTGGGCTTATCTGTTATTCGGGTTCGGGTTCAGTTGAGTAGGTATTTGAGGTTGCCCTGGTGAAGTAGGAGGCAATGGTTGTGGTTGAGCAGGTGGTGGAGGCAAAAGAGTGGGAGGAGAGTTGTACTCGGGCCTCCACCCCTGATGAGGTGCATTCCACTAAGGTTGTGGCTGAGGATAAGAGTGAAATGAATGAACAGCTGGTTGAGAGTGGTATTGAAGTGGATATGATCAAGGAGGGGGTGTGGACTAGGAAGGATGAGCAGGGGGACCCCAGGAAGGCATGGACGTGGCTTGATTGGGGTTGTAATATGTTAGGGATGTCCCTTGCATTCCCTGCTAGTGAGGTCTGGGCCCATGTAGCCTCCTTTGGTTTATGAAATAAAGTGGTTCAGTGGCTCCTTCAGCCCATTGGTATGCATCTTTAAGTCCGGGCAAGGAAGTGCACTGATTCGTAGAATGGTCTTCTTTACAGACTGAACACTCTTCTGTAGAGTTCAATGGACATCCGTTCCTAGGATGCCTTCTGGTGCATCTAGGGCAAAAAATGGCCAAAGCCCTCTCTGCTTCCTCTTGTTTTATTTTGATATGCAAAGTATCCATTTGCATGGCAAGAGTCTGCCTCATCTCACTCTTGAAATCTTTCGGTAGATTTTCAAATTCACCTCTAAGCGATGAACTGGATGAGGATGTACTGGCTAGAGGTTGACTTCCCCTACCTCTCTTTTTGGATGCCCTAGAATGGTTTCTAAACATAGTCTTTATGTCTTCATAAGGCAGTTGGTAGATGTCCCCCCCATCCAGAAAATGGAGGGTATCTAGAAGGTCTTATGGGACCCCTATGAGCAGGACTAGCTTCAAAGATTTGGGGTCAAATGTGCACCTGGCCCTTTTATAACTGAGTTGAAACCTCTCTTCAGAATCTTTCAAGGATTCATCGCTTCCCATGGTCATTCGGAATATTTCTTCCTTGGTATCCTTCAACCTACAGCAGTCCTGGTATTTGTTGTTAAAGGCTTGCTGCATCTGAGCCCAAGTTGTGATGTTGTTGCCAGGTAACCCCATGAACCAGCGTAGTGCTGCATCTTTGAGGGTAGAAGGAAATAGTTTCAACTTTTGGTCATCTTCTACATAGTCATAGGTTCGATAGATAACAACAAATTCAAACAAGAAGGTATCAGGATCTTCGGTAGTCAACCCATAGAAGTGAGATAAGGCTGAAGGACTTATGTTCTTAATTTTAGTGTCTCCATTGGTCTCTCGGATGGGAAATGTACCCTCTACTCTTTCCCCATTCCCTCTAACATTCCATTTTTTAGCCATGGTCTCAGGAGGAATGGTTTCTTGCTCTTCTTCTACTATAAGATCTTCGTATATATCTGGTGATTCACCTATAGGTTCTTCTGGATCACTGCCATCAAAGAAGAGAGAAGGGTGACTTAGTGATGTGGTGTGGGTGTTTGATAGGAATTTTCCTGAATTATCTGTATTCCTACGAGGCATGAAAGGAAATCTCTTTTTGGGTGATTTATTTATTTATTTATTTATGTTTATTTTTTTTCTGCTTGTTCTTGCAAAACTGAAATGGATTGAACAACAAATTGCA
Source organism: Pinus taeda (assembly GCA_000404065.3). Lineage (NCBI taxonomy): Eukaryota > Viridiplantae > Streptophyta > Pinopsida > Pinales > Pinaceae > Pinus > Pinus taeda. The sequence continues at coordinate 49,544 of APFE030874721.1, forward strand.
ACTAACTGAAATGAACTTGCTGAAATGAAATTGTAGAATTGAAATGAAAGCAATGAAATGACTAATCTACTTTGCTGGAATGGAATTGCAGAATTGAAATGAAAGCAGGAAATGAATAATATATTTTTACTAAAATGGAAATTGCAGAATTGAAATGAAAGCGGGAAATGCCTAATCTACTTTGCTAAAATGGAAATTGCAGAATTGAAATGAAATTGGGAAATGCCTAATCTACTTTTGCAGAATTGAAATGAAAGCAGGAAATGCCTAATATACTTTTGCAGAATTGAAATTGTAGAATTAAGATGAAACAACTACTTTACTTTTGCTGAAATAAACTACTTAGCAGAATGTTGCAGTAGAAAATAGAAGAAAGTAGTAATCACAAAATACTCTGACGCTTCCCCGGCAATGGCACCAAAAAGTGGTGAGCACCAGTATTGCAGCAATAATGTTGCAACTCCTGGGGCTTCCTACTTTACTTTTATCAACCCGATAGTTCATGACAAACTTGGAAGTGACGGTGTTGTATGCACAGGTACTAGCTCTTACTGGAGGCTGTCACTTGGTCAGCTGGCGCAAGATTACTAGGAGCTTAAGCCAACTTCTATGAGTTTCTAGAAGAAGCTTTTAATTGTGATGAAAGAAAGCTAACTCGACAGAGGCTATTCTATTTGCAGAAAGAGAAGGAAAACTGAAATGTAACACAAACCCTAGAAAACCCTAATTTACCTACTAACCCTACTTTTGTAGGAAAAAAGATGAAAAATAATGAAATGAGTGCCATTGACTATTGAAAAGGTAAATTTCATTTATTCAAGCTACTTCTGAAAATAAATGAGAATAAAACATCTTTTTGTGCTTTTGTGTGTTTTTATGTGAAGTTATTATGCTTGTGATTTATTTGGTTGTGATTGTGCAGATCTTTGGTGGCAAAGGAAGATGGAGTTGGTTGTTTCAGAGGTGAAGGAAGGTGTGGAGAGGTCCTAAGAATCCCACAGTACCCTTCTGAAGACATTCATTGCAATCGGATTTTGAAAAACCACTTACAGGGAATTCTACAGGAGGCTACAGGGGATGTACAGGAGCATCTACAAGAGGAGGCCGAGAGCTATTTTTGGAGTTTTGAAGGTGGAAAAATGATGGGAAAGGGTAACTGAAAGCTAGATGAAGGTGTTGGGGTGTCTGGAGCTTGTCAAGGAAGATCAAGAAAAAACATGATGGTTGGATTTGTTCAAATGGCAAGAGGGCAGTTTATAGAGAAAAACGCAGAAATTAGGGAAGATTGGCGAAATGTTGTGAATGACTTGGGAAATCTGTGAGAATTGACCTGGTGCTAGCTACTTTATGGATGTATGGTGATCTGAGGTGTCCTACAAGATATCTGCACATCTACTTACAAAATTTGATCAAAGAAAGAACTAATTATATCATGAAAACATAAATTTCTCTAGATTGACCTAATTTCTTACCTATGAACAGAAAATGTTGGACAGTAACCTTTGAATAGGAAAGCATGCAGAGATATCTATGGTAAAAGAATGGGAAATGATCTAGGCAACTGAATCTGAATCAATATATCAATCTTTCCAAATCAAGTCATCACACTAGAAATTGCATGAAAGAGCAAAATTGTGTTTTTGGTGGCAACAGTGGTGCCTTGACCTCAAATCATAGTCCCAGGAAGGGAGAAAGGATATCAGGGCTTGTTGCTGGCCTTTTTGAATCTTATTCTGTCAGTGCAATAACCTACTTGAGCAACTGAAACAAAAACAGCTATGCAAACCATCAAAATCAACCTAATCTAAACAAAGTAAAATAAATCTATGTAACCGAAATTAACTCATGAACTAAAGAAAAAACATATAAGTAGAAAGCAAGAGGTGTTGGGAATATTGGATTGGGCCCTAACCCAAGAGCTTTAGCCCTCTGAAGGAGATCAGTGCTGGCTCAAAAACTGTTTCATCTTCATTATCAAAAATAATAGTCACATTATATGAACTGTTCTCACAAAAGAACTCGAAAATAAGTTGAACAAGTGTTGCACAAAAGTGCAAAAATTCTACTAATGACTGCCTAACCTACTGAGGCTCTAAGCCTCCTTATTTATACGAATGGATTCCTCCAACAATCCTCCTAAAATCAAGGAGCTCGGCTTCCTAGAACTAGAGATAAACAACAGTCCTTATTTACTTGCTCGGTTGCGCCTTGGAATGTGGACCTTTGTGCTCTGAGTTGCTGATGGAGGATTCGAGGAAAGGGGACATAAATGAAGGAGACACCCCCTACAAATCCTCTTCCCTATTTCCCTTGAGTATTTGCTGCCATTTTCTCATAAATCCCTTGACTTTGTCCAAATTTGACCAAACAAATTGCATAAAGCACACATTAGACTACATGGCAGAATGACTAACCCAAGTCACTCTATTAGCATAAATATATTCAAAAACACGCAATAAACTAATGAAAATGGTGGATTAAGTCGAATTAAGAGGCAAAATGAGCCCATATAATTACCCATTTCTGGGACTCATCACCAACTTTCTCTTTTATGTTATATATAGGGTTGAAATGTAATTAGACACAATTCAGACTTTTAATTTGTAATTATACTTTTGAGGGGGGAGGGGGGGTGAATCGGTATTATAAAATCAAACACTCTTTCATTTTCATACTCAGATACATATACGCTACTTCAGTTAAGGGAACCCACATGTATACGCAACTTTGTTTAATGCAACCAACGTATATCTAGTAAACTTATGATTCAGTTAATCCATCATATGTTGATCTTTAATTAGTGAATCAGAACTTCATTAACCATATAACCAATAAACAAGTGCAGTAAAATAGAACAGATCATCACACATAAGAAATACACATGAACACCATGATATATTGTGGAAACCCAATGTGGGTGAAAACCACCTGCTGTAATTTGTCTCTATCTTCTTTTAATAATAAACTTATTTTTACAATATTTCTGTACTAGTGGAGTCTTATACCAGTCCGCAGGCTTCTACCTGCAAAAGGCTACAACCTTCTCTCGTTATCCAGCTTCTCCTGAAAGGGAGCTACAACCCCCTCAACTCTTGTACTAGCTGATGTACTATTACATAAGTGTTGACCTAGAGAAGGATACAACCTTCTATTTTCTTCTAGGGACCACGTTTCATAAATTTTCAGACTGGATCCATAAATACAAAACAATCACTACTGCAATACAATCATTAACTCTGAATCACCAACAATTGAATCACTGAAACCCTATCATCAAAACACAGTCACCTGAACACAGACTAGAGCCCAGAACTTTGCAAGAGCCACTAGAACCAACAACAACCTGAAATATCAAATCTCATAATGTATACACTACTTAACTGTGTCAATCCAGCGTGTATACACCCTTTCACCAAAGAGAACCCGCATATAGATATGAAAATAATTACTTATACCTTCGTTGCAATTTCCAACTTCAGATATACCTAGACCATAAGATATAAAGGATAAAACATGCGTCAGTATTCAGATCTATTCATGGTCATACCATATAATGATAATACATTTTAGTCTTCAAGATCCCGGTCCATCAACCTTTATCAACTAAATAGGAGCCTCCTTGGTTCAGATCGAGCAAAGCATCACAAACCCATAACCAACATACTAGATCTCACACTTCCTCAGATATTCATCACTTGCACACTTGCACCTCTTGGCCTAATGATCTTCTCCTTATATAGGTTTAGGCCTCTCTCAATACCATGGTCCAAAACCACGTAGAACCAATACCTTGGACCCAATACTTGGGATCAATACTTCAAACCAAATACCATGGACCAAAAATTTAGTTTTCCAACGTGTACGCACCTTTCCTTCTGTGAACTTGAGTGTTTATGTATATGCCCCTTTTGTTCTACTACCCGCGTGTATACACACTTTCATCAAGGTTAACTTGCGTATACCTCTCTCTTGATCTGCTGCACTATGATCTGTCATCTGAGTGAGTTGCCATCAAGGACAACACCTGTATCATACCTCTGAGTGAGTTGCCATCAAGGACAATACCTATATCATAATGCCAACAAGTGACTCTATTAGTTTTTACTCGAAATTAATGAAAGAAGGTTGCATTTGATACATCTTCGTATTCTAAGTTTTTATTAAGTAGAGGCTTCTAGTGACCCTGCGCCCAGTCACAAGAAGTTCAACTGCTCCTTTGTGTTATAGTTTTATATTCAATCTTTGCAATTGATTTAATGCTTAGTTATTTCATTTATTATGAAGATTTGTGTTATTTATTTATATTGTTGTTCAAGTAGATTCAGAGTGAAGTCGTGAGATATAATTAAGTAGTGCTTTGATTAGAATGAGTGAATTTATGTTGATAGCATATTGTTGTTCATTTGAATAGATGTTATCATAGATCTTGAAAGATGAGACAATTAACTTCTACAGATTGCAATATAGAACTTTTGCCATTTAGGAATATTTTATCGCTATTTGTTGTTCAATTACCGATTGTTGATTGTTGTTCAATTACTGTTGTTGTTCAATTGAGTAATGCAGATTGATTTGGGTTGTTATAGATTGGTAGTGTTGTTTAGTGGTTATAGTTTCTTTACATGATTGAGTGCAATTAGTCTTAAGCTTATTTGAATGATTCTAAGTGTAATTCTTATTTGCATTCATTTTTAATTGATTTTGGAAGAAGTTGCATAGAATTGGAGAGCGTGTTGAGAGTATTTCTTCCATAGATAGTTCTTTTCAGAATTGTGTGAATTGAATTGAATAATTATCCTTTAGTGATTGCAACGATTCGTCATTAGATAACCTCTAGATTCACTGCACATAATGTGCTGGCACTCTTGAGATAAAAAGTCTTACCTCGGGTTGAGAACTAATGTAGGGATTAAGATTTCCTATAAAAATACATCTTAGTGAGCCAACATTTTAGTGCCATTGCCGGGGAGAGTGTTTCAAGTGATTTTTTTTATTTCTTTGTTGTAGGAGAATTGGGTTTTAAAAACAAAAGGTAAGAACCTGCTTACCTAGCAAGTAAAGTGCTCGCTTACTTGCCTGCTTTATAGCAAAACCTTAGAGGTTAAATAGGAATTTGTTTTTATGAATGACTAGAAATAAAAAGATAGAAAAAGAGTAGAATCCTCCACCAAAACCCATAAAACCCAAAGGACCGGTGAACCTTGGGAGAACGACATTTATAGAGGAAATCATGAGAAGAGCAGAGTCTCAAGCATCAGTAGGATTCTAGGCTATACCTAGAAAAAGTTCTATTGCTATCCCTGAAGCAACAGGCTCACCATCTGCAACTCATGCTGAGATTCAAAGCCAAGTAGGAGGATCGAAAGAGACTTTTCAAGCTACAATAAGCTTACACTCTAATCCTCCATAAGAGGGAAAATCCTATAACTTAAGAGAAGGAAAAGGAGAAACTAGTGGGGCTGCTAAAGCAGAACCACAACTATCTGAACAAGGAACTCATGAGATTCCAGACCTAGGAAGTGTTTTAAAGCCAACTCGGGTTGCTATCTCTCTACTTACTCCAGAAGCACCCCTTGAAATCCCTGAATATTATTGGCATATCTTTGATCAAATGGAAGCTCAGCAACCCCAAGGTCAAACCTTGACATTAGAGTACCCCATAGTCAACCAGGTGGCTAGTGCCCATATGAAGGCTATTCCTCCATAGAGCATCCCAACCTTCCATGGGATGATCATAGAGGATCCTAAAACTTCCTTGTTTGAGTTTGATGTCCTCTGTAGAGGATATGACTATACCACCGACCCCCAAAAGCTGAAATTGTTCCCGTTCACTCTAAAAGGGGTAGCTTTGAGATGGTTTATGGGTCTAGGTGGGCGAACCATCAATTCTTGAGACGAAATGAAAACCTCCTTCCTTAAAATATACCAAGACTTTTGTAAAACTAGGGAACTAAAAGATGATATTTTTAAGATGACTGAAAAATATAATGAAACAAAAGAAGAATATGTAGAGCAATTTAATTATAATTTGCAGAGGTCTCTAGACACTGCCCTACCAAAAGAAGTCCTAAGAGCTATCTTGATTAAAGGAATAAAGGAGGAATGGGTAGAAACTCTAAACTTAATGGGAAAAGGAGATATTTCTGAGGAATATTATGTTGAAATTATTCGTTTGTGTATCAAGTGTTCGCGGGGAAGCACACGTACAGGAGCAGCTAGCCGAGATCCAATGAGCAGAGGAAGAAATCCATATAGCGGAGGTGTAACACAAATGGAGATCAGAAACCTCCTGGAAGATTTTAAGACAGACATCTTGGGCACTCTTATAACATAGCTGGACATCCTACAGGCTAAAGAAAAATAGGATTTAGCATAACAAAATTTGGCCATCTTCTGCCCATGTTGTCGAAAGAAGTACAGCCAACGGGAATTCCCGTTAGACATGGTTTAGACGTGCGCCATCTGTACTAAAGATCATGACATTGAACAATGTCCATCATTACCCGGGTTGAATGCAGTATTCAAAGAAGCCGAGGAAGAAACAGAACTAGTATATTTGATGAATCAGCGTTGACAATGGCAAGCTAAACCTACAAGTATGTTACAAGACACATCCCAATTATTTCCTTCCTCGCAGTTTAATCAATAGAAAAATCTTGGGGCAACATGGCAAGGCCAATCACCCTACCCAAGTTAGCAAAGCCCTTCATTCCCTGTGACATCCTCGCCAACACAATATTTTCCAGGAAATGTTTGGCCAAATTCTCCTTTTACTCATGTTTGGCAAGGCAATCCCTATCAATTCTAGTGGCCTGCCTCCACCTCTCAAAATCCAAATTGGTATACAAACTAGCAGCGAACTCTGGGGATATATAATGTACCTATGGGGACAGGCCCTCAGCCTCAACCCACACTGTCAGTTCCTTATACATTACAAAAGACTTCTTAACCTCTTCTGCGACCATAGTTAATAACTCAGCTGAACACAAATCCTAATAACAGACCAGGCCAATTGGTACACATTATTGGAAACCCAGAGTATGAGATTGAGCAGAAAGAATGTAATGAGCTCAGATTGAGGTCAGGACGTGTCATTACCCCTGAGGAAAATAGGGACCAACCTTCAATTGAAAATGTAACTCCACCTGTACATATTCCATCACCTGTACATGTTCCACCACTTATAAATAGTATTGACTCAAAGCAAGGGGAAGAAAAAGATCAACATGATGACACTAAAAAACTTATAGTCACTTCTCCTCCATTCCCCGAAAGGTTAACGATACCTAACCGATCGCCTACCCTGATTTTTACCTCATAAGGGAACCAAAAACATTGTGTGTTAAGATTCCTCTCCTCCGGGCTATTGAAGACATTCCCATCTATGCCAAAAAAAAAAGAGAATTGTGTTCAAAGGAATCCTGTGAGGAAGGTAAAAACCTCGCCCACTGTCCATGTTGTAGGAATCTTATCCGATCTACTCTTGGGAGAGGAAACTCCAATAAAGTACGAAGATCTTGGAAACCCCATAATAACAGTTTAGATATATGGCCACTCTTTTCCAAATACAATAGTTGACCTGGGAGCTGCCATTAACATATTAACAATAGAAACTTGTCAAGCACTTGGTATTATAGACTTAGAACCAACCACCACTTTATTAGAACTTATTGACCAATCAGTGGTAATACTAGAAGGGACCTTACAAGATATCATAGTTTCTGTTGACTCATGGGAATATCCAGTAGATTTCTTGGCTATAAACCCAAGGAGTAGGTTGGATGGGCATCCTTTGATTCTGGGTTGACCTTGGGAGGAAATAGTTGATGCATATATTGGCTTCCGAGATGGAAGAATGAATATTACAAAGGGAGATGTTGGAAAAATTATGGTGTTATAGCCTCCTACCAGGCCAAGTTTGCCCATTGTAAAAATATTTAAGCAGCCACCAGTGTACTTGGAAGAGAGCATCCACTCACCACTCATAGTAGCGGAAGCATTGGAATTTATAAATCAGAGTGAAGATGACATTATCAACAATTTTATAAATCACCCAGCTAACGTGAGTAATGTACAGTGTCAGATGTTGAAAGCAATCCTTAATAATGAAGCCATGAAAGATCTCCTGAAGGATACAAACAACCAACATATTCAGGTGACTGTTTTTCATAACAACAAACCAGTTGAGATCGAACCAAGCAAAGTTCTAAATATAAATGCTGATCAGGATAGCGAATAGTAGGAAAGGCTTATCCAGGTATTCCAGAAAAATAAAGGGGCTTTTACCTAGGATTATTGTGATATGAAAGGGATAGACCCACAACTATGTACACACCAAATTTATACAGAGAAGGATGCACGACCCATTCGGTAGCCTCAATGGAGGCTGAACCCACACCTCAAGGATATCGTGAAAGAGGTATTGTATAAGCTACTAGATGTAAACTTTATTTATCCTATCTCAGATAGTAAATGGGTCTCTCAATTTGTGGCCGTCCCTAAGAAAAATGGGAAGTGGCGTATTTGTGTAGACTATTGAGAGCTAAAAAAGGCAACGTAGAAATATCACTTCCCCCTCCCATTCATTGATCAGGTCCTTGATACGTTAGTAGGGAAGAAATTATTATACTTTTTAGATGGCTTTAGTGGTTACAAGCAAATTCAGATTTCCCCTGAAGACTAGGACAAAACAACCTTCACATGTCCCTAGGGAACATTTGCATACAGGGTATTACCATTTGGCTTGTGCAATGCCCCAGCCACATTTCAGAGATATATACTAAGCATCTATGCTGATCTAATAAATGAAAGACTGGAGATATATAGGGATGACTTTACTCCATATGGGCATGATTATGATCAAGCATTTCAAACGCTAGAAAAGGTCTTAGAATGATGCATCGCTACCGGGTTAGGTTCAAGCAATGCCATGTGTCACATGATGATGACCGAGGGTGTGATCCTGGGACATTAGATCTCTGTAGTAGGAATACAGGTAGATCCAACAAAAATACAGGTAATTCTTTTACTGCCTACCCACTACACCCAAACAGAGGTACGTAGTTTCATAGGATATGCAGGTTATTATCACAGGTTTACCAAGAATCTTTCACAAATTGCGGCACCCTTATACGCTCTAACTGGAAATGTTGATTTCAGTTGATCTAAAAAGTGTGACATAGCTTTTGCAAGTTTAAATAAAATAGTCTCAACAACACCAGTATTATGTGGACCAAACTGAGAGATTCCTTTCCACATCTCCACGGACGCATCAAATGTAGCTATAGGCGTTATCCTCGGCCAAGAGGAGGACAAGAAACCTTATGCTATATATTATATTAGCAAAAATCTCACTGCTGCAGAACTCAATTACACAGTGACAGAAAAAGAATTCTTAGCTCTTATTTATGCAATAAACAAATTTAGACACTATATAATTGGCTACCAAGTCTTTGTGTACATTGATCACTCTGTCATTCGGTATCTAGCTAACAAACCAATCACAAATGGTTGAGTAACACGGTGGCTATTGCTTTTGTAGGAATTCGACATTACTATCAAAGATCGTCTAGGAAAGGAAAATATAGTTGTTGATTTTCTATCTCAAATCCCGAAGGTTAATGATCAACTTGCGGTAGATGACCAATTCCCGGATGAACACCTATTTTCCATGGTAGTAAGACGACATGGTATGCAGATGTGGAAAATTATCTGGCAATAGAGAAGCTAACTAAACATTTAACGACAAGAGAAAGAAAAATAATTGTTCAACGCAGCGCCTAGTTCTCATAGAAAGGCAGATATCTTTTTCATACAGGGGCCAACATGTGTATATGCAAATGTATCCACGAGGATGAGATCCATGACATTCTGAATGATTTCCATGACGAACCCTATCGGGGACATTTCGTAGACCGAAGGACAGGACATAAGGTATTACAAATGGGCTATTATTAGCCCACTATTTTCAAGGATGCTAAAAATAATGCCCCGGCCTGCGATAGTTGGTGGGCTCCAGTATTGCAACAATGATGCTACAACTCCTGGGACTCCCTTCTTTACTTTTATCAACCTGGTAGTTCGTAACAAACTTGGAAGCGACAGTGCTATGTGCACAAGTACTAGCTCTTACTGCAGGTTGTCACTTGATCAGATGGCACAAGTTCGCTAGGAGCTTAAGCCAACTTCTATGAGCTCTTAGAAGAAGCTTTTAACTGTGATGGATGAAAGCTAACTCAAAAGAGGCTAGTCTACTTGCAGAAAGAAGCGAAAAGCTGAAAGGAAATGCAAACTCTAACAAACCCTAGTTCTACTGACTAACCCTACTGGTGCAAGAAAAGAGATGAAAGTTGCTGAAATGGATGCCATTGCCTCTTGGAAAGGTAAAATTCATGTTTCTAAGCTACTTTTGAAGGAAAATATGGAAAAAGCATCTTTTTGTATTTTTGAGTAATTTCGCAGAATTATTATGCATGTGCTTTAACTATGTTTTACTATGTAGGGGTTTATTGGTGAAAGGAAATGGAGTGGGCACTTGCAGGAGGTTGGGAAGGTGAAAAGAGAGCCTAAAGGGTCCCTAGCACCCTTCTAGAGAATTCCACAGTGATCAGATCTCGAAAAAACTTCTCACATGAACTTCTACAAGAAGTCTGTAGGGGTTCTCCGGGAAGTTCTACAGGAATAGGCCGAAAGTGGATTTTGGAGGGTTGATGGTGGAAAAACAGTGGGAAAGTGGAAATGAATGATGGATAAGTATATTAAGGGGTCTAGGACCTAGCAAATGAAGCTAAGGAGTGATGAAGGTGGTTGGATTTGTTCAAGAATGGAGAAAGCAATGTTGCACAAAAATGTAGAAATTAGGGCAAATTGAAAAAGTTTGGCAAATGAAGGGGATAAATCTGAAATTAGGGGCTAGAATAGGTTGTATGATGGAGGAAGGGTAGGTAGTGATGTATCACAGGTGCTCTGCACACTATTTTCCAAAACTGATCGAACAAAGACTGAAAAAACCCAGAAATCTATCTATTTTGATCTAATCTGACCTAAAAACCAAAAACATGATGAACAAAAGTTTATAGACAGGAAATCATGCAAGATAGCTATGGAAACTAAACAAGAATAGATATAAACATGAAAACACAACTGATATCAACTTTTCCAACTTAAAATCTAACACTAGCAATTGCATTGGAAGGCAAAAACAATGTTTTTGTGGCAACAAGTATGCCTTGCTCTCAGCTCATGGTCCCAAGGAGGGAGAGATGAGAGAAAGGACTGCTTGATGCCCTTTTTGCAGATCTTTTCTATTACCAAACTGTGAAATCAACCTGAAGCATAAAAAACTATCTTAATCATCAAAACAATCCTAAGTAACAAAGCAAGATTTTAAACTAAATAACAGAAATTATTCTATGAATGTAAGGAAAACACATAAAAGTACACAAAGGAGGTACTAGAACTTGGGTTGGGCCCAATACCAAGAGCTAAAACCTCCTAAGAAAGCTCAGAGATGGTGAAAAGCGAGATTCATCTTCATTAATCCAAAATAATATGAATATCACAAAACTGTTTACAACAAGAGCTCGAAAATGAGCTGAAATGTAGAGTTGCACTAAAGTGCGAAAATCAACTATTCAATAGCTAAAAGACCAAGGTTTGAAGCCTTCCTACTTATGCAACATGAGGACTCCCAACAATCCTCCTTAACTTTAGGAGCTTGGCTGCCCAAAACTGTAGTTAATTAGCCACTTCACTAAACCTGCCCGGCTGCCCCTTGAAATCATCTTTGGTGGGCTGTTGAACTCCGAGATGATGGTGGAGAACTCAAGGAAGGGGTAATTTAGTGTAGGAGACACCCTTCCTACAAATCCTCAGCTTTGTTCCTTCGTATTTGGCTGCCAATTTGCTCATAAATGCCTGACCTTGGTCCAAAAAATGTCCAAAAATCTGCAATAAGCACGTATTAGACTTTGTGGTTAAGTGACTATTCCCATTCATTCAATTAACATAAATATATTCAAAAGCATGCATAAAACTATGAAGAATTGTGGATTAATCGAGAATAATAGGCAAAATGAGCCCATAAAGTTACCCATTGTTGGGGCTCATCATCACCCCCTGCTGAATGTGTTGCTCATCCTCTAAGCAACTAATTCAGTTCATCATCTTTGATTGCTTTGACTGCCTCTCTGACATCCCAGACTTCCGAGGTGATGTCCTCTTCTCAGTCATGAAACCTTGCTTTTCTAACAAGTTGTAATATGAGCCCAAGCTAGGCTGAGGGCTTGGTTCTAGCATCTCCTCGGTCTTGTCTTCTCCTTGTGATTGTTTGGCTGCCTTCTCCTCCATTTTCTTAGTCTCTTTTAACTTGGCTAGAGTTTTCTGTAGAGATGTTTTAGCTTCCTATAGAGCTGCCTTTGAGTCCATTATCCTAATTCTCTCTCTCCATGTGGAGGTTTTTGGGCTTCCTCTTTCATAGGTGATAGATATCTTGGAAGGAGACTCTTCTTTTTGTTTAGTGGTTGTGTCCTCAATGACAATTGGTTCCTTTGGTTGTGGCTGGGGTTTGCCCACTTTGATCCTTGTGCTTCTTCTGACTTTAAAGTACATGGAGGTTTGCCTCTTTCTTTTTCCTTTTTTTTTGTAGGTGTGCTTAATGCAGTAAGCACAATTGCTTCTTCTCGTGCCAACTTTCCAGGGGATTCCTATTGCTGATGTTCTTTTCCTTCACTTCTTGTATAAATCTCTATGCCCACTATTTTTGCCTGTGTTACTGATATCTCATGGTGTGTCTTTTCCTTCTCTTGCTGGGTGCCTGCTTTGGTCATGGTAGTCTTCTTTTAGGCTTTCTCGGCCTTTTACTTTCCAATCTGTGTCTGTTTTCGCTTCTCTGTTCTTTTTGTTGTCTCTTTCTCTGTTTTAGGCTCAACAGTCTTGTCAAATTCTTCTTTTTGGAGAGGTAAATCCCCTCTACAGATAGAGGCGATCCCTACTAGCCCAAAGGGGGTCTAGCAACAATCAAACAATGCTACACTGCAGGTTCCTAGTTGTAATTAACAAGTGGGTAAAAGAAACCTACTTGGATTCCAATGCTACATTTGTCGAAGAGATGATCCTCTCATTCCTTCGCTCCAGCTGATCACAGTCCTCCAGTATCCTCGCGGACGGACACCTGCACAAGCAAAGAGAGAACAAACACTAGCGTAAAATCTACTAAAAACAACTATGTATCAGTCAGGAAGGATACAATTTACATTAATCATTCATAGGACAAATGGAAATGGAACCATAAGAGTAGTCATCTATCTTTATTAATCAGAAAATAAAGTAAGGTACAACCGAAGTCCTGACGCTGAGTCCTTCTCTAGAGGGTCCAGCCAGCATGTCTTCCAAGCATTCACCTTTGAAGCAAATCTCCCAAGTCAAAGAGGTCTCTCTCTCACATACAAGGCAACAAGCTCATAACCTTCCTCAAGCTCAAAAGCAATCCTCACACAACACACAAAATGCCTACAAAGAGCAGCACTAATGCACTAAGAATTCCTCAATCAAAGTCTATATGTTCCAAACTAGCTGCTCATGGGCAATGGAGGAGGTTTATAAAGGAGAAGGAGTCTCCATGAATAGGTAAAGGATGAGCTCTCCCCCAAGATAAGTGGATGATCAGTCGAACAAACATGTCAGAGAAAGGATGGCGACCTCAACCATGCTAACAGCCAAGTCTGGAGTCATCTAAAAGGTTAGCTGTTAGAACAAACTCGCCTAAACAGGATCAGCGCGGGTGCAAAACTGGGTTGGCGCGCTGGCATCGCAGATCAATTATAGAAGAGGTCTGGTCAGCGCTCAATGATACAAGCGGAGGGTACGCTGTCCGTGAAATTGGACCAGCGCGGAAAACACATGTGCTTCCGCACTGGCAGCGCAGCAGTTACATTATCCTTCGCCATTCAGTGCGGTTATTAATAAACAGACGCGATGATTCAGTTAACTTAGGCAAAGAGGGTTTTTATCCATTTTAGAGAGCATAAGTGAGGTGAATGTGGTTTTATGACACAGTAGGGAGACTGACATGATGACAGTAACATTTTGCTATGTAACAGATGCCCCCTAAAGCATGAAGCCCGAGAGAGTGGGAGGGGTGAAATGCTTTACAAGACTGCTGGACTGGAACACCACCAGGGAGAACCTACAGGTAGATACAACTAATATTTCAATTACATGTAGTCTAGGCATGGGCGTAGCCATCCAAAAGACATATGAAGAAAGGTCTGTGGCGTGGAAGCAACCACCCAGCCGAAGAGACCATAATGATAAGAGGTATGGTCACAACCATCCTTAAGAAGACTCAGGTATGGTCGCAACCATCCATCGATGAGTCATGTAATGATGTCCCACAAAATCGCAACCTAGTCCACAATGGACTAGAACTAGGGTCTTGCGCTCCATCCAAACCCGAACAAAGTACAAGTTCAAACATGTGAATATAGGTGTCGAAGTCGAACATGCTTGAACATCGTCTGATTACCAGCCAATGATGAAAGCTGTTAACAGACGCGAGAGGGGCCACCAATGATGACAATGGTCCTCAAGGTACTATAGGTACAATCCACGGCATGTGAATGAATGAGCCGGTGTCGAACACCCGCGGAGTTGTTCGATCGGAGGCCAATGCTGAAAACCTCGCGTCGAACACAAAGAACTTGCCATTGAGGCATGCAGGCTCCAAGGTACCCGAAGGGAGTCTCTAGGTCACTCCTGGATAATGAGCTGAAGTCGACAGGAAGTGATCTTTATCAAAGGTGGGCCATAATGTTTCCCACATCATAGACATGAGACGGGAAGAGACAAGTTTGTTTCGTGTGAAATATTAGAGGGAGGTTATACTTGCAGAGGCCTACTTCTTTTGAACATATCGGCGGCACATGACTCTTGAGATCGAAGGTGATTAAATCCGAGTCCGCTGGGTCTATGCCACCGATGCCCGATAGCAGGGACTTCCTCTGGGGGGACAGCTCTGAAGGACCTCTAATGCGGAAATGGCAGACGGAGCCTGCGCTAAATCCTCCACGATGCTGTAGTGCTGGGCAGCACGAGCATTCAGGTTATAGGAAGACCTCCTCAGTACCCCTTTGGGAGGGGGTCAGATAGTCGTCTCGGTGCTTGGCCTCTCGATATGGAGTGGGCCAGAGCTGGACGGAGGAGCACTTGAGGGAACCTCTAGCTCCTTCCCTGCGGACGATGGATAATCCTTAGCTCGAGTAGATACATGGATAGGAATAGTTCCAGCCATGAAGACCTGGGAACCGAAAGGAGAGGATGAAGAAGGATCACTACCATCTGGGTCGTCTATGCTGAGAGGGAAAGGTTCTTTTCAAAACAACAGGGATCCTTGAGCACCTTTCAACAACCGACTAACTTCGGCCCGCCTAGGGGAGTCCTTAGTATAAGTGGTCTTCCTACAAATGAGGCGGGTACTTAGGCTTACGCTTAGCACCTTCCTCACCAGGAGGTTTAGACGATCCCTGCTTGGGTTGATCGGGTTTATTCTTCCCCTTTCCCTTTTCCTTTTTCTTACCCTTTGAGGCTTTTCCTGTCATAGAAGACTGAACGGCATTCACCTCAGAAGTATTACCGGAAATAACAATGCCCTGGGAAGAGTTCTCGTTGGGTGAACTAGACTTATGCTTCCCAGAGTTGGATGACTTTTTAGGGGCCTGGGCTACAGAGCCGATGACTCCATCAACAGATGGTTTGGGCGGAGCCTTGGATGTGCCGGGCCTAGGGGCGTCTAGAAAATAATCATACAAAGTACCAGACTGAGAATAGACTAAGTCTAGGTACT
>APFE030874725.1:8583-48299 GCA_000404065.3 Pinus taeda
AAAATTAATTATATATATAGAAAGTCTTGTGGATATATGTTTTCTACTTACAAATATAATTGAAGTATGTATTAACATTTGAATATACACAATGTGTTGGAACATGTAACTCATACTTGTCTCTAGTTGTGATTCTTACTAAGTAAAGGAGTGTGTTCCTACTAGTTATGATATATTTCCTACATTGGTGTGTGGTTGAGATATTCTCTCAACCAACATATTGTGTGTGCATGTATATATGTAATTGCATTTTATTAATGAAGATATAGACATTATCAGAGTTTATCATGGTATCAGAGTGCTGAGGGCTGGTCCCTCCTGGGCAAAGGAAATAAAGAGATTGGTTTGCCAATTCATTTTTTTTTGTGTTCGTCCATCATTTTTTTCAACACTTTACAGACAGTTGGTTGGGAGCCTAATCTGCCTAACCACTACTAGACCAGATTTGGCTTATGCAATCAGTGTGCTAAGTCAATACATATCCAAGCCACTTGAAAGTCATTGGAATGCAGTGAAAAGTGTTTTGAGGTATCTACAAGGTATTGTAGATTATGGTATTATTTATATTGATTCCTCTGATGTTAGATTGACAAGATTTACAGATTCAAACTGGGCTGTAAATGTAGACGATCATAGATCCATAACAAGCTATGCATTCAGCATTGGATCCAGGGTGATTACATGGAGCACCAAGAAACAGAACATAGTTTCCTTGTCTTTAGCGGAAGCAGAGTATCAAGCTATGTGTGCAGTGTTAGCGTCAGCCTTTGAAGCCTTCCACCAGTGATCAAATATGCTCTTAAAAAGTGGTTTTAGGATGTTATAGTCAAATTTTGTCATTTTATAGCATCTTCAAGTAAAATTTGGTCACTAGTATTAGGTCTAGGGTTTGTTTTCACTCCTTTCAAACTTGTCCAAATGTCGGTCCATGTCACCATTCAGCTGTGTGTACCGTCATTTAGAAGGTTGTTATCATCATGTCAGGTTCCAGTGGGTCATTTCACACCTTGTTCATGCTTTAGTTGTGCCTAGGTAAGGTTCATTTCCCTCTCCTAGGGTTTTGAAGGTAGTTTCTCTTGGATGGTCAAATCATCAGCAAAACTTGTATCTTGATGTCCAGACACCTTCCCCCATTCTTAATGTACCTTATTAAACACTTCCCATCACTGATATCCTTCAAATTCCTCATTTTCGCACAAACCCTAGTTTCTTGCTACGACTTGACAATTTTCTAGGCTAGGCCTGTGTTTTGCCCTTTTGAACCCTTTCCCCTCACTCAATCTTTGAAATTCCACTTTCCCCTGCTTCCTAACATCCCTCCCTACTTCCCAAATTTTTCTCAAGAATTTAAAAGCTCCTTATTCCCTTCATTTCACTTCATTTCGACAAATCCCCTGTTCCACACATCAGGATACGTTTTACTCCAATGATGTTTTTGAGCATGAAAAGATGAATTTGGAAAAAATGAGAAAGATTTATGTCCACAATAGTTCAAGGAAGAAAAACCTCCTTCACTTTTTACACAGGTGTCATGATTTTAGAGAAATGTCAAAAATACAGTTGCCTCAAGAGAATTGATGCACCTCTGAAGCGACCTTGGGAAAATCAAGATTTCGCCTAGCTTGGTTGGCCTAATAACTTTCTTGATGTGTCAAACGATAACTAGACACAAATACATTTCCCATGAGCTATCATGAGCTCAATTTGGGATTGAGGAAGACCTTCCATAGTTGATTGCAACAGCACTGTGCCTTTAGGCAGCCTCATTTTACACATTTTGACTAGTCTTGGAGATTTGACTTTTGATAGGGTAAATGAACTCCAAATTGAAAAATTCAAGTTATTTTGGCAATTAAACTCAATAAGAATTCCAATGAGCTATCGTGCACCCAATTCGGACACTAGGAAGCCCCTCAAAACTGGTTTTCACAAAGGCGCAACGCACCTGTCAACTAAGCTCAAAAACTCATTTCATTACCTTTCCAAGCCTCCAAATTTGCAAACAACCTCTATACAAGTAAGTAAACATTCCTAAGTGACATTGCAAGAGATTTGATCATCTTATATGGTGTTTTCATAGGTGCAAAATCAAACCCTAGTTTGCTACTCAGTTGCACTACAAAAACTGTCTAGGGTTTTCAAAAGTTATCATTCTTGTTGTTATTCCCCTGCATCACTTTTACATTCCCCTCCACTACATTTCCCAAGTCTCATTTCCATTACCCCTCGCCCATTCACACTCATCCTACTCCTTTATCTCCAAAACCCTAAAAACCCTAGCCCTATACCCTACTCCCAAACCCTAACTCCCACATCCTACTCTTTCACTACTCCTACTTCCCTATCAAACCCTTATCCTACATTCTAAAACCCTATTCACTCCCCTCATTCCCCTCATTCCATAAAACCTCAAAACATCTACTCCCTCAAGCACTCATCATCCCCATACACCTCACTCATTTTATCTTTTAAAATCTTTTCATACTCTTCTTGTCCCCACCCCATCCCTTCATTCCTCATCAGCTATTACATCATTAAAACCTATGGAGAGGGACCTCGGATATTTTCATCAGTGCCTCAGGAGGAAAGAGGATCTTCAGGATAGTAGGAGGTCAAAGAGACTGATACCTTGAACAAGAAAACAAGCAACTTACCGACAAACAAGACCTCATAGCGCTACAAACCATAAGAGAAAACGACAAGCAGCAAAGAGGAGGAAAGTCAAGTTGACATCGCTTGAGCAAGAGGTTGATGCTGACCATGAATCATGGCTTGAAAGGGAAAATATTCATTTGGAAAAGATGCTGGAAAAGGCCAACAGAGAGAAAAAGATGCTGAGGCACATGGCCTATAACTACTTGGCGAGAAACAAGGTGTGCAAAGCAAGAATCAAGATTTTGAAGGCCAAGTTGAAGAAAGCATTGAGGAAGAGAAAAGAGCAAGATAGACTCTAGATCTTGGCTGAGGCTTCCTTAGCCCAGCACAGCACTTGATGAAAGACACTCAGCCCAAAATTCAAGAAATTTGGGAAACTTTTTGCAAATTTTAAATTTTTAGCCTAAAAAACAGGGTTTTATGCCTGATGCGTCGCGCCACCTAGCGCGCGCTTTTTCTAGGGACCTCCTTTTGAGGAAAACTCAGCATTTTTGGATTTTTCATGGAAAAATATGAATTCCTAGAAATGGCCAAGAAATTTTGACAAGTTTTGAGCTTCCAAAAAGTTCAAAAACACATCAAAAATGACCTTTCTACCCCTTTTTGGACACATAGGGAGCAGTGTTGGGAGAACTCAGTTTTGGAGGGGCAAATGGAGTACAAATTCCGAAATTCCACTTGTTCGAGAAAGTAGAAAGGCAGACCTTTCCAACAAGCCCACTTGGAGCAATTTTGGTGCATGGGAAGGCCTCCAACATCAACTACAAAAAGGCACTACGCATAGGGAAATTAGCACAATGCATAGGAGGAAATTTGCTCATTTTGGCCAAAAAACTCTGTTTTTTGCCTAGTTTCTTCACAGTTTCACTTTTCTCTTTCTAATAGTCAAAATCATGATGTAATTTAATGTGACTTGATGGATTTTGATGTAATTATGCTAGATTTTCACTCATAGAGGTAGATTCATCCATGAAAAGGTAGTTTGCAACTGAATGAATCGGTTTCCTAGTTTTTAGAGGCAAGTTGTTCCACTGCCTACTTTTTAGTTCTTAATTTAGACTTTGTTGGAATAGCTCCTAAACTTATGAGCTTGACCCCTAAAGGCTAGGATGAGTTGTTTATTGCCTATATCTATTTGTTTTTCAGTCATTAGCAAAGGTTGGACTTTTGGGAAAGCTTGGAGCTTCATTGTATACTCATTTTAGCAGTTTGGCAAAGGAATAGACCAGGGTTTATAGCATTTTATGGGATTCTTGTGGCATCTTGATTTGGTATTTTGTTTTCTTCTGTAATTGTAAGTTTACATGTGTTTTATGTATGCCATCATCTCTCTTTGCTTCATCTTAACTAAATCAAACAAAGATAAAGGGTAGACTCCATTGAAATTGCAGTGCTCTACCTTGGGTTTTGTTTAGTTATTTATGTTTTCAACTGTTTGAAGAGGATCCCTGAGACTTTAATGCCCTCTCCAACCCCTCACCAGTCTTAAAGCTCTCCATCTCACTCAATTTGAAGTACCAAACCATTTGCCTACCTCGCCCCATAGAGATCTTTGCAAAACTGAGCCTCATTCCCCGGACCCAAATCTGCCTTTCACATTTGAGCCAACAAAACATCATCAAATTCAAACAAACTCTTATGCACACATACCTAGCCTAAAATCAATCTTCACATCAGTCATCTCAAGCCTCATTGATCATATTTTGCTGAGTTGAAAATGAGATAGCCCTCTCCAGACCTAGTAGGGCTAGCTACCAGGTTAAGCGTGGTTTGATGTTATCCTAGGTCCTACCTTTCTCAGCCTGAGGTAGATTTAGGCTCTAACATACAACAACGTGTGAGGCAGTTTGGTTGTGGAGACTTCTCCAAGATGCTGGGGAAGAACAGAAAGATGCAACAATAATCAAATGCGATAATCAGAGTTCAATCAAACTTGCTAATAATCTGGTGTTTCACAAAAACACTAAACACATTGATACACAGTTCCACTTTGTCAGGGATAAAGTGCATCAAAAGAAATCTATTTGGTATATTGTAATACATGTGATAATGTTGTAGACATTTTCACTAAGCCTCTTGGAAAAATCAAATTTGAAATGTTTAGGGAGATGTTAGGCATATTTGTGAACCCCCTTCTCCATTAACGGGGAGTGTTGGAAAAAGTAACTCCTACTTGTCTATATTTGTGATTCTTACTAAGTTAAGGAGTCTGTTCCTAGTAGTTAGGATATATTTCCTACATTGGTGTGTGGTTGAGATATTCTCTCAACCAACAAATTGTGTGTGCATGTATATATGTAATTGCATTTGATTAATGAAGATATAGACATTATTAGAGTTTATCATAGTATTAGAGCCCTGAGGGCTAGCCCCTCCTCAGTAGACGAAATAAATAGCTTGGTTTGCCAATTCATTTTTTTGTGTTTGTCCATCATTTTTTTCGATTTGTTTAAATGCGGCTCAACACTGCATCGTGACCGAAGTGGCAGATTGGCTACAAATTCTCATTTTTTAAATCTATGACAGGGGGTCAGATCCCTGAACAGATCTCCATAGCGTGGATCAAACCCATGTGAACTGGTCAAAGTTAGTGGATCTAAAATCTACTGGAGGTGATTGGTGAACAACCACGAGCTTGTTTGATCGATAGTGGAGGTCGAGCCTGCGATTTGTAGGTGCAGGTGGCTAGTCTGTGGAGGTTAGATCAGTGTTGTTGAAGGCAACATGTGCCGAGTATTGCCGATTGGGGTTCACGTCACCCGATCTAGGTGCAAAGCCTGCAGCGGGAGTCTGGTTCCTCAGCGCTGACGTGGGTGTCATTGTGGAGATCCGTGGAGGCTATGCGAGATGACCGCGGAGGTGGTGAACGATCTGAGTGAAGGCATCACAGTTTCGTGGAGGCAACGGTGCAGTAGAGATCGTTGGTGTGGCTGCTGGGATGTGCAAATCAATCAATATATATGTGGCTATGAAGGCACGACGTTCAAGAGGGACATCTCACATATTCAGATCTACTTGCAATCTTGATTTTTGGATGTTGTGGGCCATGTAAATAAGGATCAAAAGATCTGTGGTGAGCACGAGTGATGTGTAGTTCCTAGTTAACAGCGGACCCATGGTTGGAGCTATTGGCCTGCTTGAAGTTGCGTCGTGGAACTGAGTGCAAGATGAATTCTTTGGTTTCATTCATTGTATTAATGGGCCAGCAGCGAACGAACATATTCGCTGTTGTTTGGAAAAGATCGCAGATTTGTTGGAATGCTTGAGGAGATAGGACCCACCATACTTGTGTGTGGAAATTTAACATGGTATGGAGAAAACCTATACAGCAGAAGCATGGAAATCATTATGGTTGTTGCGCTACTCGCTGGTTATGCAAAAGTTGTTGTCTGCGGAGGTGGTTGTGCACACCAGCGGTTAAGTTGTCAGCGGAAGTGTAGAGGGTGACTGACACAAAAATGCATATTGCATTATCTCCCTCTTCAATGTCACACAAACATGGAGTTGTTGAAGGCTGGGTGTGCCTTTGAAAAACTGTGCAAAGGTAGAGACGATATGCAGCTTCAAAGGCATGATACTTCTACAGGAAGAATTAGGAAAATCCATTTTTCATTCACTCATATTATGTGTTGGTGATTTTGCATTAATGCATAGTCAATTTTAGATCATGGCTTATGCTTTTGTTTCATATTATTTTGAAGGAGAATATCTCTTGGAAGTTTGTATACATATTGAGATTAGCGACCTCAATATGCAGTCATGTTGTTAGAATTAGCTATTCTAACTGATGAGAGGTAAATCATAGAGATCCAAGACCAGTATATCCAAGACTCAAATGTACAAAGTCCATATGGAAATATTCAAACGCGAAAGCAGTCCAACATATGAATGGTGTGGTATATACAACATAAGCGATTAAAGGATGATGGACACTCAAATTTGCTTGAGTAGTTTGTCAAAGTTTATAGAATAGACTCATTATTGTGATAATGATTGTGATAAAGTGTGAGTCACACATTGTAATCATAACAAATCTATGTTTCATATTTTGTTTTTTGGACAATTGTGGTCCCAAAAATGTTTTATGTACCTAGTATCTTCTTAAGCTTGGAGTATATTAAAAGGGAATATGATTGTAAGACCTAGAGAGGCATGCATACCCCCTTGTTATGTGTTCCCTAGTGACATCAAGTTGTGGAATCAACCACTGGGTAGGTACGAGGGTGGCAGGTGTACTTGTATCTAAGCTTGATATGTAATCGGAGAATTGAGTCTTTGATTAATGGGGGAATTGAGAGACGTAACATATCTCATAGTGTAATGGACCAAGTCAAAGAAAGTTCATTAAGAGGTGGATGAACCATGTATGTGAAGGACTTCCTAGGAGACTGGCGGTTGGGAACCCATGCATTCCGGTAGATGGTTGTTCCTTTATATGGACATCTACAATTGCATGAACAAGGTAGAAGGTGTCATTACCATATTGGACCAGATGAAGACTTTGCAAACTGATATCGAGACAAGTAGTCATTAAGGGGGAGTGTTGGAAAATGTAACTCCTACTTGTTTCTAGTCGTGATTCTTATTAAGTAAATGAGTCTGTTCCTAATAGTTAGGATATATTTCCTACATTGGTGTGTAGTTGAGATATTCTCTCAACCAACAAATTGTGTGTGCATGTATGTATGTAATTGCATAATGAAGATATAGACATTATCAAAGTTTATCAGAATGTGAATCATAAATAATATATTTCAATGGCAACTATGTATACATTACATAACACAAAATAAATATATATATGTGTGTAAGGTGGGAGGGGGGGGGCGAGGCGGGCGTGCTGTTATTCAAAATTAATAGAGATTTACAATTTGAGAGATTTAATCATTAACCCTTTGTAAATCCATAGTTAAAGTGGATCTATGATGATAATAATTAATAAATTAGAAAAATAGTCATTATTTTGTTTTATTAAATTAAATTTAACTTTTTTATTTAAATAAAATATTTACAAATTAGAGCTCAATCATTTTAATATATAAATTATTTTAATATTAAATTATTTTAAAATATGGATTTATCATTTAGTTTTATTATAATTTTAACATTTTATTTATCAATTAATTTAATTTTATAGACATTGAAATTGAAATGAAAAAGGATTAATTTATAGATAAATAAATTAATATAATAATTATAATATTAAAAAATGGAATAAATAAATAAATAAATAATATTTACCAAAAAAAAACTGGTAAGGAAATTTCCAAAAAAAATGAAAAAAATTGAAGAAAAAATGAAAAAAAATTAGAAAAAAAAAAATCATTAGAAAGGAAAAGTTGGAAATTGAAAAGACAAAAGAGAAAAACTAGAAAGAATCTTTTGAAATTGGAAAGTAAGAAAACAAAACTTAAATATTTAAGGTGTGAAAGTATTAAAAAAATGAAAAAGTTGAAAATATGAAATGGGTCTCAAAAAAAGGCAAAAAGAGATAAAAAGTTCAAAATTATTGAGATTTTGAAAATTTTTAAAAATTCAAAAAGAGAAAAAATGTAGAAAATAATGAGAAGTTCAAGGATTTAAAAAACTTTGAAAAGGGTTAGGACGAAAGGATGGATGGCGTGACTGGTGCCTTCCTTCGGCGTACGTTTATACCTCATCACACTGCCATTTGTTTTCATGTAGAGCTCAATAATGTTTGGCTAGAATTTTGGGATAGTTTATAATCCAATTAACTTTTTTTTGGAGATGATGTGATCATATGCCACTGTTCCTCAGCAATTGTACTGGCCTCTGCTTCGGGCGTAGCACTCTCCTTTCCTGACGGCAAAGCCTATTTCCAAATCTATAAATCCACTAATGCTCTCCCCTTACAGTACTTACCCCAACTCCATTAATGGGTTTTGGCCGCCATGACATTATCATCCTGTAAAAATATATGTATGGTCATATTTTCCGGCAACAATTTCAGAGGCCATATTTTCGGTATCCTCTACCTCATTTGTCCAGTCTGCTCCACCATTGAATTGAATTTAATGCATGGATGAGACGTCAAGCTATCTACCATCTTAGCATTTCAGATTTCGAACTATTCAATGCGTCTTGCCAGATTTTCAAATTGGGCAGTGGCACGTCATGGATTTCTTCACAGCTCTGCAATCAATTTTTCCTCCGTCCCCAAAAATTCAAATTCTGTCTCCACGCGCGCCAAAGATTTCAAACAGAAAATTTTGAAATGAGCCCATGGGACAGGATGGACTAAGACAGAAAGCTCTGCTAAAAATCAGGAAAAGCAGCCAGGTAAAGGTGGTTTGAAGGTGTGTAGCCATGGAAACAGAGAATACGATTGTCAAGAAAGTCCACAGAAAGCATTGTGCATTTCGAATGCTAGGGTAAAAGGCATCGAGGATTTTGCGAATGAATGGTCCGGTGTAGCCCTTGGCATCGGAGCATTGTTTAAGTTCACCATGCCTTTTTATCGACAGGAAGCGAAGTTTTTGGCATTTGGGTCTTAATCATTGAACGGATGACCGAAAACTTCAAATTACACAGTGAAATTTGGAAGGATGGTGCAAAATATTAAATCCCTCGTCAAAAAGTTGGGTCGGATGAGTTTCGGTTGTTGCTAAACTCCTGGTCACTACACAGTAGACGTCAATGGTTGTCCAAGTTGACGACTACCTAATGTTTATGGTTTATTGAACTAGTTATTTAAATCGAAGGATTATGGTGTGGTTTGAGCATGGACTTCGTTAGTCTCCTTGATGCCAAGAAGACAATGCCTACTATTTTGGTTACAGGTTCATGGAAAATCAACGTTACTTAGCCAAACCAGAATTTCATTGGAGTTATCAGTTTTATATTGAAGAAAGCTTTAAAGATAAGTTAGAAAGGTTCATTCAGAAATTAAGAGAGGATTATTTTGAGGAAATCATGAAGCAGGTAGCTAGAAATATAAAGAGAACGACAAAGGCCATTATGGACAGCCATAACCAGGAAATGCTCTCAAGAAAAATGAAGCAGCGTATGAATCTATGGTTTGTTTCCTATTTTAAGCCCTCTTTCAGCTAGCATAAACGACATGTTTTGATATTTGCCTGAAGATATTTCAAGGTATGTGCCTTTCTTACTATTCTTCCCTCTTGTTTCTTTGTAATATTTCACCAGGAAGAGGCTATGTGAAGTTTAATGTCAAATTTGAAGTGTGCATACCAAATCTGAGGTGTTTGAAACCACTGGTGGAGACGAAGAAGACAATTTGATGCTGCATATGTATATGTGGACACACGACTCCAAATTATTTAGAGATGAAGATCATTTCTACAACCACGCCACCATTTACAAAGATGGCGATTTCAAAAATGGCGAAAGGGGATGAATATTGATGTTTTCAAGTGAAAACAAGGTTATAAATGTTTGTAAACAAATCATTGAAAAGAGTTGGGATACCTTGAATAAACTCATTCTTAATGGATCATTCCTAGTTTTCCAACCTTTTCAAACTTTTAATTCATATTGTAGTGGAGCTAATACGTTGTTGTTTTTCTATAGCAGTTGCACTTTTTAGTTTCCCAGTCACAATTATATTTACATTTTATTCTTTATTTTAATTTTCATACCTTTATATATATATATATATATTAGAATTTTAATAATTTAATATTATAAATCATTTTAATGTGTGAAATATTAGAGAAATCAAGTTGTAGATTTTAAAACTTAATGATGTTATATATATTAACGCGGTTTTGTGTTATATTAATGTGTGAGTAGTTTCATCTAATAATTTCGACTATTTACAATTAAAACCAAAACCAATACACCTAATCAATTGATATTATTTCCTGAATTAATCAATTGATATTATTTCCTTAATTAATGAATTGTTCATTGTATGATCACTAAAAATAATACACCTTATTATATTATATTATGTTATTATTAACATATATGAAGCTTCATGATTTCTATAATTCATTTTAAATTGTATCATTAGCCATATCAAATGCACTCTATTGTTTTGTGTTATGTCATTGCTAAAATTAGTGATTTGTTCTAAATAATTTTGCATTATATCAACTAAAATTATTGCAATGCCTTGTTGTGAGTCATATGATTGTTAAATCAATGTAACTATTTAGATGCCATATTTCTCTAAATCATTTTTCATTATATCACCACTAAAGTGAATGCACCTTAACTTCAATGTAACTATAAATATGAACATATGTACATGGCATCTTAGAAAATAAAGAAGTGTATTGATGTATTCTTCATTTATGTTATGTGAGATAATGATAATTTAACATGATTTTTGACCACTATTATTCTAAAACCTTTATTTTGTGTTGGTATCATATGGCAAGACTTTAATGTAAGTTTCATTGTTCTTAAACAGACTTTGTTATATATACATTATAGTGTGGAATATGTTGTCTTGTAATATTAATATGATGCCTATTTTTTCTCAAGTTGTACAACTAATTTACCACCAAAAGTATTCATCTTAAAATAACTCATCCCACAAGTGCTAACCTAAAATAAATTCTAATGATAATAAAACTTTTATAATGAATTTGAATGTGGTGTGAAAAGATGAAATGCCAAAATTTTGAGTTTTTCTAATAGCCATATGTTACTTTTCCTTCAAAATATGATTCATATGATTAAGGTGAAATTTGTTTATAGTAGGAGTAAAATATTGTGTTTTAATATTTTGATATATGTTAGAACTTGTGACCCAAAGGTATCTAAGTCATCAAAATTGCTTGGCAATTCCACCCAACATGGACCACATTAACCCTTAACACAGTTGGATTTGTGCCCACAGGATTTCGGTCGTGGGACACTAACATAAAAATGCACCCTATCACCATAGAGTGTACACATTGTGCGCATCAAAACAAAAATATATTAAAAATATGCACATCTATTGTGCATGCGCAACTTCCAAATATGCACATATACAGAAGAAATTCACTATACGAAATAAACATATATAGGAAAAATATGTGCATATACGAAATATTGCACCTATCTTGCATTGCATATCTTTTGTATATGCATAACATTCAATATGTATATACAAAATTTGTTCATATACAAAAGTTGCGCATATACAAAGGTTATGTATGTACGTAAGCTAAAGTTGTGCACAACTTTGTATATGTTTAACTTTTGTATATGCACACATATGGAAGTTGCACATGTACAGTAGATGCACATATACAAAAGTTTTGCATATATGGAAGATGTGTATATAGATAATTTATGTGTAACTTTGGCCACTATATATATGCAACCTCCATATATGTACAATTTTTGTATATGCGCAATTTATGTATATGTGCAACTTCTGTATATGTTCATATCTATTTATGCATATATAGAAGATGTGCATAAAAGGAAGTTGTGCTTATATAGAGAGTGAAGTTCTGCATAACTTATGTATATGCACATATATAAACGTTGTGCATACATATGTGAAACTTTTGTATAAGCACATACTTTTCGTATATGCACAACTTTTGTATATACACATATTCTCTATATATATGTAACTTCTATAGATGTGCAACCTATACATATTTGAAAGTACAAATGATATGCACATATACAAAAGAAACACATATACGAAAGATATGTGCATATATGGAAAACAAACGGATATCCAAAAGATGTGCATATACAAAAGTTGCGCAACTTCTATATATGCACATCTTATGGATCAAAAAATATTTTGTATATACATAACTCCCATATATGGACATATCTTTCGATTATTCTCAAATTTCGTATATGTGCATATACTAAAGATATGCGCATATACGAAATTTTCATATAGGAAACTTCCATATATGCATATATTTTCTGTATATGCAAATATATGAAAGTTGTATATATATGAAAGATATGTGATAAATAAGATGTGCATATATAGAAGATATACACATATTTCATATATACGCATGTCTTATGTATATGCACAACTTTCGTATATGTATATATATTTCGTATATGCACATATCTAGAGGTTGTGCATATACAATATATATGCATATATGGTAGATGTGCATATATGGAAGATCTGCACATACACAGAAGTTGCGCATATACAAAAACTATGCATATCT
Source organism: Pinus taeda (assembly GCA_000404065.3). Lineage (NCBI taxonomy): Eukaryota > Viridiplantae > Streptophyta > Pinopsida > Pinales > Pinaceae > Pinus > Pinus taeda. Next base: position 21,372 of record APFE030874725.1, read on the forward strand.
TGAAACTACTGTCCATGCATACTACGGAAGCTACGCAAAACTTTTGTATATTCGTAGTTTTTTTATATGTGCATATGCATAAGTTGCACATATATGGAAGATATGCGTATATATGGAAGTTGCACGTATACAAAAGTTTTACACATACAAGAAATATGGACATATACAAAAGTTATGAAAATATTTGTACACTCTAGAACGTCTTGGCCCCTTCCTTGCCGCAGTGTGGTCCATTTTATGTACTTATCTTCATAGCTCCCGACAGGGTAATAATATTCCTTGATTGCGTCTCAGAAGGAATTGCAAGTGGGTGTGACTCAAAACAATGAGGGTTTCTCTCTCATCCCTTTACTCACAGTAGGTTTCCCACCGCTCCTTGACATGGGAGGTAAGTTTGAGGAGTGCAAAAGAAATTTTTTCCTATTGGAAAAATCATGAACCAAAAAATATCCTTCCAATCGATTTAACCATTTATCTACGACATCTGCATCTATCTAGCCTTCAAATATGGGAATGTCAAATTTGACTTGTACCTTAAAGGGAATGACACCTCTAAGGTGGCTATTGGATGAAAATGCATCACCTGTGGGCATTCGCCGAAGGATTTGGGAAAAGTTTTCCATGATCTTATTCCTTTGTCACTCGAGGACTTCTTCGAGAAATATTTTGAAAAGATATCCTGCTCCCTCGTCTTTCTTTTCTTTCATCATAGGAGGTCATTAGGGTCGTCAAGATCGATCTTGCAAAGGTTCAACTAATTCAAGCCCTAACTCCGTATAATTTGATTTGATTTACAATCGAGGTACCTCTAGATATGTGCATATACGAAAGATATGAACATATATGGAAGTTATTCATATATGGAAGACATGCGTATATACGAAATATGTGCATATATTATATATATTCACATTTTTTTTATCACATATTTTTCGTATATATGTAACTTCCATATATGCACATATCTTTCATATATGTACAATTTTCCTATATTTGCATATACGAAAGTTGTGCATATATTGAACTTGCCTATATGAAACTTCCGTATATGCTTTTTTATCACATATTTTTCGTATATCTGCAACTTCCATATATGCACATATCTTTCATATATGTACAATTTTCCTATATTTTCATATACGGAAGTCGTGCATATATAGAAAATATGTGCATATACGGAAGTTTCCTATATGCATGTATATGAAAGTTGGGGATATATGGAAGTTATGTATATACATAAGGTTTTGCAATACAGAAGACGTGCATATATAGAAGTTGTGCGACTTTCATATATGCATATCTTTCGAATATCTGCATGCCTTATGTATATGCATATATCTTTCATATATGTGGATATCATCCGTACATATGCATATGTAGAGGTTGCTCATATACAGAAGTTATCGATATATAGAGAACATACGTATATACAGAAATTGTGCATATATGAAAGATATGCACATATACAGAAAATATGCAGATATACAAAAGTTGTGCATATATCGAGATTTCCATGTATTCATATTATGGAAGTTACACTAAACTTTTGTATATACGCAAATTTTGTATATGTGCATATACGAAAGTTGCACATATACAGAAGATATATGAATATATGGAAGATATGCACACATACAGAAGTGTTGCATATACATAAGATATGCATATCTTTCGTATATGCACAACTTTTGTATAAGTGCATCTACTGTATATTCACAACTTTCATTTATGTGTATATAAAAAAGCTGTGTGCAACTTAAACCTCTATATACACACAACTTCTGTATAATAGGATAATAAATTATCACCAAAGTATTATGGTCCGTACACGGTGTTACAAAAGAATGGTACTATGGCATACAAATTGGAGCTTCCTACAACATCCCGAGTGCACCTAGTTGTCCATGTTTCATGCTTAAATAAGGTTACATGTGACAAGCTCCCAGTTCAAACAATATTGCCATAACTTGACGAGGAAGGAAAAATCATATTGGAACCTGAAGAAATCACAGAAACAAGAACTCAACAGCTACGAAATCGATCAATTTCAGAGTATCTCATCAAATGGAAGAACTCACCTACTAAAGATTCCACATAGGAGGATGATAATTTTATACAGAAGCATCCAGAACTACTCAAGTGTTCAGGACAACACTTTTTTGAAGTAGAGGGCATGTTAGGTCCCCATAATACTAGTGTATTTCCTTATTATTATTTTCATTGTAGCCCCTTATTTTTATTTTTGTGATTATTATTTTCATTGTAGCCCCTTATTTTTATTTTTGTGCCCATGTTTTCCCCATATTGTTATTATTGTGCCCCATAAAATCCCACTATTGTTATTGTTGTTCCCTTACATTATTAGTGTTATGTCGACTTTAACTATATTGTGACCCCTTAGACTCCTATATATAGAAAGGAGGTATTGTCATTTGTATCATCCAAGAATTGTTCGTTTGTGTAATGTAAAGGAGGTTTCCCCCTCGAAGAGGCTGATTTCGAAGTCCTTGATCTATCTTTTCTTATATTTTGTGAGTTGGTTGCATAACAAAGAGATACAAAATTTGACAAGAAGGAAAATATAAAAATTATTGGAGAAGAGAAAAAAGGAGCATGAAAATATAATAGACAATTGACTCAATAGATAAAGATAGGAAATCAACAACTTAATGAATGTTACATCATGGACCAAAAGGAGTTTGAATAGAAAATACAAACAAAAACTTCCTAAATAATATTAGGAAATCCAATAAATGCTATGTTATAACAAACTAAATGTTTGGAGCACCAAATGCCTAAAATAACTCAACCAATATGTAAAGGTTTCCAATTCATAGCAGTAGATGCTAGGGGAACATCAAGAAGATTAGAAATCCCATGGCATCTTAAGGATTCCATCATCTCTGACTCTATAGCCATGACAAGATCTCTCTCTCTACCAAGTATTAGAGACAAGATCATAAAAATAAAGGATAATTACTAATATTTATTGTCACACGCTATGAGGAACTAACTCGGGGTCCTTGAATTAGAACTAAATTTATCACGAAATTTCACATCAAAGAAAATGACATTTACAGTGAAACAATTCATTTTTTGACAATAGCATATATAAAATAATACATATATTAAATAACATATTTGATTTACAATCATTCACATGAATTAAATCATAAGAAAATACATACCTGGTTGTGGCTCGATTATGGTCCCCTGCTAGGATTGACCAACTCAATATGCCACCCAACCAACTAGGAAAGTCTATCTGAATTTCCAACCTAAGGAACCTCCACTAGAACTCTAGGCCCAAGTCCAATTGTAGGCTAAGTGCATCCACAGTAGATCCAACACCCTCCAACCAAAAACCAATCTATTTATGTTCTCCCGCCTTCCCTGTTGAAAATGTCAACAAGAAATGCTAAAAATAACATTTCTATAAATATCATTTCAGGATATACTCCAACTCTGTTGGAAATAGAAAAAAAATTAGAAATGTTAAAAATAACATTTCTATAAATAGAATTTCGGGATAGATTCCAATTTTAATTAGTCCCTGAATTAAAATTTGAATTTAGTCTCACTAGTTGTTTGAAAAATAATTAATTAATTCATCTTGAGTTAATTAGTTGGAGGAAATCAAACATGAAGTCTATGTGAAGACATGCAACAATTATCCCTTTGATTGAGGAAGTTATCCCTTAATTGAGGAGATAAGGATGAGTTGTAATTAGTTAGCTCGGTTAACTGAGTTAAGTCCAGTTAAATTAGTTCCAACCAGTTGGAGGAACTAAATGTGAGTTCAGTCAGTTAATGCATGCATGCATGCAACTAGTGTTCTACAAATAACTGAATATTCTCTCATAAATAACTCATGCATGTTAGTTCAGAGAAAGACCCAGTTGAGATTAAAGGAAGGGATAGTGTACTATCAGTTGGAGGATTTTTCCTATAAAGGAAACTCATCCATGCATAAAGAATTATCTCCTTCAGGATTGTGTAGTTATTTCAGAGGTCAGTGTTGTGTGTGAGAGGATTATTCACATAGGTTGCAACTAGAGAACCCAGGAGAAACTGCGCAAGGAAATAGGAGGCTTGGAGGACTGAAGGAAGGCATATGTGTTGTCTATTTTGTCTATGAGCAGTAGTGAGGGATTGTACTGAGAGCTGGATAGCTTGTGAGCTAAAGCTTTGTGTAATCCTGAGATATTTCCACTTGCATGATAATACAAAGATTGAGGTTTTTAGCTGAGTCGTTCCCCAACGTATTCTTCTCTGTTCATGTGTGATTGATTTCTCATTCTCTGTTATATGTGTTCTATTTGATCTTTCTCAAAATATATTAAGCTTCTGCAAGTTTGTTTGTAGAAGTAGATCAAGTGTTTTTCTTTAGTTACATTGCATTATCAGGTGATCTACAACGAGAATTTCTACATGGTATCGGAGCGAGGTTTTGTAGAGAAAGTTCTACATGGTATCAGAGCAAAGGTGATCAAAGCAGAGAATAGTATAGAAATAAGGGAGAAGTTTGAAGTTTGAAGTTCTTGATTGTAGGTACAAAATCGATTTCTTATCATATCTCACCAATGGCGTTCCATGGCTTGAGACTCGAGTATGCCTTGGATGGCAGCTCGAATTACATAGCCTAGAAGGATCGCATGGAAGTGGTATTAGAGGACCATGGTTTGAAGGACTTCATTGATCAAGAAGTCCACAAGCCAACAACAACTAATACCCAAGAATTGGCAGAATGGAAGAAATGTGTGGCGAGAGCGAGGAGGATTCTTCTGGAGGGAGTTCGAGACCATATTGTCTCAAGTATCCATGGGAAGGAGACTCCATTTTAAATGTGGAAGACATTGAAGGAGCTATATCATAACAACAACGACTAGAGGAAGTTGGTGCTGAAGGACAAGCTTAGGAAAATCAAGTGTAAAAGGACGACACGATCTCTACATATTTGAACAAGCTCACCACCTGCAGAGATGAGCTTAGAAGTGTAGGAATCATGACAGCTAATGATGATATGGTGAGTCTTTCTCTCCTCGGTCTTCCTAAGAGCTGGCACAACTACCAAGATTCAGTGAACAGAAGAGAGAAATTGTCAGATTGGGAATGACTATGGTCGGATCTGATGCACCAGAGATGGTTCTTCATCCAAAGAGGATGAAGAAAATTTCGCCTTAGTGAGTAAGGCAAGTAAAGGGAAGGAGAAGGATTCTCATCCCAAATTGAGTTCTTCTCATGGAGGGAAGAAGATTGACAAATCTAAAGTGAGATGCTTTAATTGCCATGAGGTGGGCCATTCTGCAACTAATTATCCATTGAATAAATCCAAGAAGGGATCCTCGAAAGGATCTGAAGGTGAGGCATTGATCTCTCAATCCGAATTGGATTTTACCCTCATCGCATGCATGGTTTCATAGATGGGTTGTGGTTGGTTTCTTGACAGTGGAGTCTCATTCCACATGACCGGCGATAAGAGTTTATTCAGTGCCTTGGAGGAGAAAGACCTCAAGATACTCATAGAGATGGGTGACGATGAAAGGTTTAGTGCTTCAAGAATGGGCACGATTACTTTTCAGAAGGAGCATGGAGCTCACATCACCTTGACAGATGTGAAGTATGTGCCAGGCTTGAAGAAGAACTTGGTATCAATCGCAATGTTGGAGGACAAAGGCGATGATGTAGTCTTCAGTAATGAAAAGGTTCTTCTTAGACACATCACCACGAGACAAGTGAAGCATATCAGTTCACGAGACACGTGAAGCATATCAGTTCACGAGTCAAGAACCTATATGCTCTTGAGGTTGAAGATGCATGCAAAGCCTTGAGGAGCAAGGCAAATGTTGGAGACTTGGTGGTTGAGAGGGAGAGTACATTACCTCTCAACATGCAATGCCAGAAGAAGTCTCAGACAATTGTGGAGGAGCCACAATTGGTGAAGTAGCTTCAGGAGGCGGTGGAGCAGCCACAACCGGAGAAGCTGAGAGGAGACTGTGTGGAGGCATCCACTCATGTAGAGACCTCCACTAGGGGGAAATTTCGAGCTAAGTGGGAAGAGGGATCACATGATTCCATACCTACAGGTGGGAGGTGGGGCGATGTGAAGTGATGGTCCCAACAAGGCTGAACTAGGGGCAAGATCCTTGAGGTACCCAACCTCTTTGATTAGACCTTGCTATGGGAGCCCCGACAAGGAGTAGCAGGACTGGCTGAGTGGGTAGAGACAGATGCGGATGGAGCGGCAGAGGGAGCTTGAGCATCAAAGGTTATTTCTAGCCCAACAGGGAGGTTAATTGGGAGATCAGTTACTTACTTCTCAGTAACTGAGTTGCAGTGCAGCAATAGGAAGCATGTTGCAACATGATGAGAGGAGGTGCAGTGCAGATGCAGTTCTAGGAGATAGGACCAGCAACAACACAGATGCAGCAGGAGGAATCAGTGTGATTGATGCAGTTAGAGATCAAAGCAACAGAGGCTAGAGCAGTCGGATACTGAAGGGCACAGAGGTGCAATTTAATGGATTATCTATCAGCTTATCTCTAATTGTTTTCAATCTCTAAAATAGAGCATGTATGACACTTAAAATGTTGCATGTTAGGACTTCTTCAACCACTTGATATTTATCATACAACGGATATTAAATCCTCATTATTTTAAATAACTTGTTATTGATTTGGATGAGATATATATCTTGTCCTAATTGAGATAGGATAGATGAGATTTCCTATTTGCTACTTGTATCCTAGAGTAGATTTTCATTAAGAATGAGTTCACTAAATTTTTATAAATCTTCTTATGCAAGTGAAAATTCTAGTGTGCCTTCATTGAACCCTTGTTTTAGCTTAAGGGTTTCTTTCTTGTGAGAGATCTACAAGAGGGTATATCTGATATTTATTTTTCTGGTGATAAGTAATTAGGGACATCATAATTCAACAAGAAGGAGGAGGGTGTAACTAAACCCAATAGAACTAGTTGAAACAACCAATCCAAACTGCAAAGAGTCTAATTTGGGGCTATTATTGGGTGGTCTCCTGAATGTTGATTTTGGTAATTTTTTTTCCATCAAAATTTTTGGTGCTAGAAGGAGTGCCACAGATAGATTGCCTCTACGGATTCTTGTTTTAAATTTTTTTAACTAATCTTGGCCCAAGTGTACATTCCTTATTTGGGTTATACTTTTAGCTCATGCAAACCTAAGAGAGGCATACCTAAGAGAAAAATTGAATCCTTGTCTAATATGAGGTATGATAGTGAGAGAAAAATTTCCTCCTTAAAACATCTTTGTTGATTTGTACATAAATGTGAATCTTTCGATATTACTAATGATAATGAAATTTGTAGATTGTTTATTCTCACAATTTGAGGATAGATTCAAAAATTGTCCAAAATGTATCCAACCAAGTTAATACACGAACATCAAACCATTTTATGAAGGTAATTCTATCAACCCATGAAAATCACAATAATGAAAATTTGTGTTTTGAAATTGAAAATCTTTCCATCCATAAAGATGAATCTCTTACAAAATTTTATGCTAGATTCTAGTGAGTCTGCTATAGATTCCATCTTGCTGAATTACCTCCAAAATAATATCTGATTGACTATTTTAAATCTCTTGTTCCTTCTAATTAGAAATCAAATGAAGAGGAACAAAATGCCTCAAATTCATTACTATTTTTTAAATTTTTTTAATCCAGCTAAAATTATTAATTCCTCAAAATATTACATATGATTGACAAAAGGCTCTCCACTCTCCTGACTTCACTCCGACCAAATTTGTTGGTCATGAGGAAGAGACAAAAACTAGAAACAAAATGCCAAAAACTAAAATGTTGACATGACCCAGATGAACTTAAACACCACAATACATAGAGAATATGTATAAAACTAGTGATCATACATATTACGAGAGGGAGGTGGTACCTACCCAACTTAAAGAAGATCATAAGGACCATGTCCCTTGTGAAAATGAATGTCTAGATGTTCAATTCTACCTTCAATCTGATCGAGCCTCTTCGTGATGTGACACTGGCTAGTATGGCCTAGAACAAATCTATCCAGCATCACCCATTGGTTATGCCACAAATCATTTGTGAAGGTGATTATTACATTTCTATCCTCATGTCGTTGATGTTGGAAATTGACCAAGCTCATCATGATGTCATGAATTTTTCTATCTATTGACTCTAGGGAGGGAGGAGCACTAGTGGGGTCTGTAGTTGGAAGAATTCTTGGGTCATCTCACCAACCAAGACTACCTCGGGATCCCCCTCACGTTCCCAAACTCACATCCTTACATCCTAGCCTACCCCTTCTCTTCATGGATCCCCACTACCTCGGGCACAACCCCACTTTTTGCACATGAATCCCATGGCTACCCTCCATCAACAATCCAATAGAAGCCACACTTGGGAGCCTCGGGAAATTATTGCAGGCTCCCTAGCTAATGATGAAAGGAACATATCCCTCACTTAGTCGAAAGATACCAGAAACTCTATGAAGATGCCCCTCCAAAAACCCAAGACCTTTGCTAATGCATTACCTCCCACATCACCAGATAGTGATTCCCTCGTCCAAAAACTTAAGCAAATAAGAGGGCCCAACCAACACACTTCAAATTAATACAACCAAGAACCACTAGAACCAAGAAAAACGTATTGAGAATGTTTTCCTTCATGAAATTACCAAGGCTACCACTTATAAAAGGACAACCATCCAATAAATTTACCACCCTAACAACTCTATTAACTACAAAATGCTAGTAGAAAATGTGTTGTGGTAAAATCACAACACCCCCATTGTGTCTTTATTATTATCATAATAACTATGGGTACCCATGTGAGACAAAAATAGGCTTGAGCAAGCCATGCAAGACATCACTAAGACTCATAGAGTTGTGGGAAGATCAATTCTTCGACATCCTCGCGATGATTGGCGATGGAGAACTAATGCCAAGCTTGGTCGTCCGTGATGGTGTTCATGTGCTCAATGGTGATATCCTGCTAAAAGCGAACTCTTGCCTTCGTTGCATCAGGGTACACTGATATGGCTCCTTTGTCCAACCCATCGGTTAACATGCGCAACATTGTCTTAAGTGCAGCTGGACCAACAACCTATTGATGCATAGCTCAAATCCATAAAAATGTAGTTACAAGTACCCTCATCCCACTTGAAATATTACAGTCATTCTCATTGGACTTGCACATATAATTCAATTATGTAAACTAAGATACAGAATATTTATAACAATAACAACTGGATTAATTGTTAATGAGAAAAATATGCCTCAAATAAATTATGTAAGTTGTGGAAGTGCACAAAACAAGAAATAGTGAGGCAATATATATAGGTTAAGAGCTCATAAATTAGGCATAAAACATATCCACAAGAAAACACAACAAAATTAGAATAAAGGGAGTTATTTTTACATCACCCTATATGATCTGCAAAGGAGCAAAAGAAGGGCTATTAGAGGAGAGATATAAATCAAGTCATGTAAAGTTTTAAGGATGAGAATTTATAACAAAGCATAGACACCTTGGTGAATCTAACTTGTCCCTAATATGCAAATTGCAAAGTGTTTAGCAATATTTTTGTGAAAAGCTTCATATTTCTTATGATTTTATATAGACTCTATAAATATTTGGCAATTTTTAGGTAAAATAATTTTATCCAAAAAAATATGGGCATCATTTTTAGAAAAAAAAAAATGAAATTGATGAATCTTTGTTTGGACAAACGCATGGAAAAATAACCCATTTGCGGAATTTGACCCCTAAAAATTTCCCTAATGCAAGAATGCATCACCTGAAGCAATTCGAAAGGTACAAATGGATAGTTTGATGAGAATACAAACTAGGTAGTAAAAGTAGAGTAGGATATAGAGAGACATAAGATACACCCAAGGAGAACATGAAGGAAAGAGAGGCAACATAAGTTTGCGTCAATAGAAGAGAGACACTAGAAGAATACACCAAGATAAGTGACGATATAATAGGCGAAGATGACGTCAAATTAGAATGGAAGGTTACATATTAGAATGATTTGGAAAAACATGCAAGTATCCCTCAAGTGAAATTAAGGATGATTCCACTGAATGGGAAGATACTTTAACCATTACAAAAATATTGACATAAATGAGAATTGAAGTGTTCTTTGGATTGGAGAAAAAAGCAGAGAAATGAATTAGAAAAATAGGCCATAGTTAATAAATAAAGTGGTTAACTCGCATTACACAAGGGACCACGAGTAGTTAGGGTTTTGGGTCTCCTCCTCATCCTCATCATCAACATGATTCCATTCCTTCCTTGCATGAACTAGGGTTTATTCTTTCAACAGAAACATTAGACCTAAGGTTTTATCTACAAACCCTAGGTTTTCACATCCAAGACTTCAAGTATTCTAGAATTTACAAATCCTATTTTTATAATACTCATTTTACACATTTTTCATGTCCAAAAGGTATATGTGCAACTTTTGTATATACGCATAACCTCCATGTATGTGCAACTTTATTATATGTAACTTCCATATATATGCATCTACCGTATATGCGCAACTTCCATATATGCACATATCTTCCGTATATGTGTAACTTTTTATATCTGCATATCTTCTGTATATGCACGTTTTTTATATATGTGCATCTACTGTATATGCGCAACTTCCATATATGGAAATTGTGCATATACGAAAATTGTACATATACGGAAAATATGCGCATATTTTCCGTATATGCGAAACTTTTCTATATGCACATATCTTCCAGGGATATGTGCAACTTCTGTATATATGCATAACCTCTATGTATGTGAGACTTTAGTATATGTGCATCTTTTGTAAATGTGTATCAACCGTATATGCGCAACTTCCACATATGTGCATATCTTCCGTATGTGCGTAAATTTCTTATATGTGTATATATTTCATATATGCACATCTTTATATATGTGTATCCACCGCATATGTGCAACTTCCATATACAGAAATTGCGCATATACAGAAATTGTGCATATACAGAAGATATGCACATATACGAATGTTGTGTATATACAAAAAAATTACTTGAACATCGTGTATGAAATTAGTTGAATCACATATCCTTCTGTACTCTTTAAGCAATAACTCGCTTTTAGTGCTACTTTGAGCATTAAGTCGCTTTCAGTGCTAGGGGAATTACTAAGAACATATGGTAAGAGAGGCCTATCTGAACTTACCACAGTAAGGATAATATTTAAAGGGCATTATCTGAACATATGGTAAGGATAATATTAAAAGGGAATTATCCAGACATATGGTAAGAATAATATTAAAAACACTATTACTTCCAAATTTAAGGATAAGTTGTGGGATGATAAGGTATTAGAGGAAAAAATGAAGCTAAGGTATTATAAGGAGGTGACTAACCCCACTCGTACTAACAAGAATTATGTTTTTGTCTTCACTAATTATGTGAGACCAAGAAACAAAGACAACATATCAATGTTGATTCTTTATATGTGCATCTACCGTATATGCGCATATTTTCTGTTTATGTGTAACTTTATTATATTTGCATATCTTCCGTATATGCACGTCTTTTATGTATGTGTATCTAACGCATATGCGCAGCTTCCATATATGGAAATTTCGCATATACGGAAATTGTGCATATACAGAAGATATGCACATATCTTCCTTATATGTGAAACTTCTCTATATGCACATATCTTCCACGTATGTGTGCAACTTCTGTATATACGCATAACCTACATGTATGTGGAACTTTAGTATATGTAACTTCCATATATGTGCATATTTTTTATATGTGCATCTACCATATATGCGCAACTTTCATATATGCACAAATTTTGTATATGCGCAACTTTCTTATATGTGCATATCTTTCGATGCACGTCTTGCATCTATTGTATATGCACAACTTCCATATATGGAAATTGCGCATATACGGAAATTGTACAGATAGATATGTGCATATCTTCCATATATGCGAAAATTCTCTATATGCACGTATCTTCCACATATATGTGCAACTTCTATATATACACATAACCTCCATGTATGTGCAACTTTAGTATATGTAACTTCTGTATATGTGCATCTACCGTATATGCGCAACTTCCATATATGGAAATTGCGTATATACAAAAATTGTAAATATACGGAAGATATGCGCATATCTTCTATATATGCTAAACTTTTCTATATGCACATATCTTCCAGGTATATGTGGCACTTCCGTATATATGCATAACCTCTATGTATGTGCAACTTTAGTATATGTAACTTCCGTATATGTTCATCTTTTGTATATGTGCATAAACCGTATATGCACAACTTCCATATATGCGCATATCTTCCGTATATGCGTAACTTTCTTATATGTGTATATCTTTCATATATGCACTTCTTTTATATATGTGCATCTACGTATATGTGCAAATTCCATATACAGAAATTGCATATAAACGAAAATTGTGCATATAAAAAAGATATGCACATATCTTCTGTATATGCAAATATACGAATGTTGTGTATATACAGAAAAATTACTTGAACATCGTGTATGAAATTAGTTGAATCACATATCCTTCTGTACTCTTTGTGCAATAACTCACTTTCAGTGCTACTTTGAGCATTAAGTCGCTTTCAGTGCTAGGGGAATTACTAAGAACATATGGTAAGAGAGACCTATCTGAACTTACCACAATAAGGATAATATTTAAAGGGCATTATCCGAGCATATGGTAAGGATAATATTAAAAGGGAATTATCCAGACATATGGTAAGAATAATATTAAAAACACTATTACTTCCAAATTTAAGGATAAGTTGTGGGATGATAAGGTGTTAGAGGAAAAAATGAAGCTAAGGTATTATAAGGAGGTGATTAACCCCACTCTTACTAACAAGAACTATGTTTTTGTCTTCACTAATTAGGTGAGACCAAGAAACAAAGACAACATATCAATGTTGATTCTTTATATGTGCATCTACCATATATGCGCAACTTCCATATATGCGCATATCTTCTGTATATGTGTAAATTTATTATATTTGCATATCTTCCTTATATGCACGTCTTTTATGTATGTGTATCTATCGCATATGTGCAACCTCCATATATGGAAATTTCGCATATACGGAATTTCTGCATATATAGAAGATATGCGCATATCTTCCTTATATGTGAAACTTCTCTGTATGCACATATCTTCCACGTATATGTGCAACTTCTATATATACGCATAACCTCCATGTATGTGCAACTTTAGTACATGTAACTTCCGTATATGTGCATCTACTGTATATGCGCAACTTCCATATATGCGCATATCTTTTGTATATGTTTAACTTTCTTATATCTGCATATCTTCTGTATATGCACCTCTTTTATATATGTGCATCTATCGTACACGTGCAACTTTCATATATGGAAATTGTGTATATACAGAATTGTACATATACGGAAGATATGCGCATATCTTCTATATATGCTAAACTTTTCTATATGCACATATCTTCGAGATATAAGTGGCACTTCCATATATATGCATAACCTCTATGTATGTGCAACTTTAGTATATGTAACTTCCGTATATGTTCATCTTTTGTATATGTGCATAAACCGTATATGCACAACTTCCATATATGCACATATCTTCCGTATCTGCGTAACTTTCTTATATGTGTATATCAAACTTTCTTATATGTGTATATCTTATGCACGTCTTTTATATATGTTCATCTACCGTATATATGCAAATTCCATATACAGAAATTGCGCATATACGGAAATTGTGCATATACAGAAGATATGCGCATATCTTCTCTATATGCACATATACAAATGTTGTGTATCTACAGAAAAATTACTTGAACATCGTGTATGAAATTAGTTGAATCACATATCCTTCTGTACTCTTTGTGCAATAACTCACTTTCAGTGCTACTTTGAGCATTAAGTCGCTTTCAGTGCTAGAGGCATTACTAAGAACATATGGTAAGAGAGGCCTATATGAACTTACCACGGTTAGGGTTGTTTATGTTTATGATTACTCGTTGTTTCTTCATGGTCAAAATACATTTGAACCTCATTATAACACAGTTTAGGAAATTGCATAGTTTCCACATCTCTTCTCAAAGATAAGCTACCACCATTTGAGCTAGCTTGTTTCATTCTGCATGCATATAATTCCAACATTTTCCATTTATTAATTGAAGTTAAATTTCATTGTGTCTCTATGTTTTGGATTTAAATATGTATTTTCATTTTGTTCCCTTCATAAATTTGTATCATTCTTGGTGGTGGAAGGGACTATTTCATTTTTATTTAGGGACAAACGATGGTGGTGTTTTTTGGAATACATGCAATTATGCTCATCAACGTCGGTTTTCTCTCTGTGAACATGGTTTAAATGTTGGTTATATATCTAAATTCTTATTTTTCAACACCTATGTTGATATTGTGAGAGTGTTAAATTTTTCTTTGAATTCTGGTCTAGGAATTCTTCCTGAGGTTAAATAAGGGAGGTGTTAGTGAACTACTTTCATTTTCTTTTCCTTGGGTGTTATTGGTTTGGATGTGGGAGTTTTCTTTCCCACCCTCGAGCTTGTGGTGAATGTCCTCTGGTACAATGATCTTCATATTTTTTTCAAGGTGTTTGTTTGTTGAAGGGGGGGAATATGTCCTTGTTGTTTGGTTGTTTTTGGGTTTGGTGGGAATTTTTTAAATACAATACATATATTGTGTTCTTTTTAGTTGTGTATACTATGGTGAGGGTCTGAGTGGTCTTTCGTTTACTTTGGATTGCTTTAGAGTATAGTCTTTGTTGTTTTGGTTTCACTATGAAGTATCCTAATATTGGTGGTCAAGAGCGTAAAATAGTAAAGGTACAATCACAAAGTGACGCCAACCCAACTTGTAGAGAAATTTGATGCTCTTCCATTGGACATTTTTACCATCAAATTAAAACAAAATGATCACTTAGCCTCAACCTCAGGTGCATTGGATGCTATCCAAAGATTGAATATAAGAGTAGCTAGACATGAAGATGAAAAGGATGCATTGAGAAGGAAGATTCAAGAGCTTAAAGAATAGTTCAAGAATATTACTCTCATCTTAAGTGATATTTCAAGGTCAAGCACTCCAAAAATTGTCAATTGGTTAGACTTGAATGAACCTCTCCAGGAATGCAACAATTTTAATCATGGAAGACTTTATAATCAATCAGTAGTGAAATGTGGTGTAAGTTCTACTTTTGTTGGGGAAATTTTGTAAAGTAAATAGCTACAAAACCCCTATTTTTGTTTCTTAGAAATATTCTCCTCAAGATAAAGTTATAATCCTCTTGGAAATGAGAGATTAGTTGGAAATTTTGGTTAACCAAATATGTAATACCTAATGTATTTGCTACAAAGTAGGTGCAAACTTGAATATAAACTCATTTGAGTTAAATAAAAAAGAAAAATATCATCAGATTGTTCCATAGTATGATAATATAGTTCTTATTGGAAATGAAAAGATGAGGCTTATAGAGATAAATTGTCAAAGTTCATACAAACATGTTTAGTTGAACAATATGATTTTTTAAAATTTAATTAATAAAAATGTTAAATTTGTAATATTTTTCTTAAAATATAAATATGTATTATCAAATTTATTAATTGTAATTATTTTAAACGAATAATTATAATGTTTTCATTCTTCTTAACTTGGTGGTGTAATATTACACACTCCATCATTTTTCCTACAAAAATTGATGCTAGTGGACCCATTAGTCCTCTTCATACTTAATAGGCTACAATTGGGATGTGATGATCATTTTAAATACCACCCACTTAGTTGTTGGGGGATCATCCTCTAGCATAAAAATATATGTGTGACTTTCTAACCAAGTTTATCATGGCCTTCTAACTTTAATTTGGAAAATGAAATGTATTTCTCTTTTGGGATGTAATTTACATTGATGTAAACCTCTAATTGTTGCAACCTTTGAATCAAGTTAACAACATCAATCTCACCTTGGCAATGTTTCATGTCCATTTTTGTTTCCACTTTAAATAAATATTGAGAAGAGGTGATGAAACTCCAAATTTAACTCTTTCCATCTAAACCTTTTCCAACTCCTTTTTTTGGGGCTCTTATTACATATTTCTCCTTTAATCAATTTCTTAAGTTAGAACCACCAAACGCCTTGAAAAATCCACACTTGTTCTCTAGAGCCACCATGAGAATTTTGATGTTTTGAGACATTTATAAATTTGTTGTTTCATTTTTGAAAATCCTTCTTTGTACTAATCATTGGGGTTGTTACTATATTCGTTCACTATGACTAGCTTTTCCAAGATTTATACCAATTCCTAGATCTTGCAACTTCCCCCAAAACCTCAAAGAAATTTGTTTTCATATTAATATGATTTGTAACTACTCTTGGTATTCCACTAGAACAATTCATCGCAACAAATATTATAATGTTGTACAACCATTTTCTATGTATTATTTTATATCAAATTGCGGACCTTTAATATTACTAGTTTAATAAAGAATTGATTGATATAAGTTGGAATTGAGATGAAAGTAACAAGCAAAACAAATTATCCAACAAAAAAAAGATGTATACTAGGAGATCCCAATATAAGAAAAACCCAAGGCCTATTATTTTCTCTCTTCTTCTCTATCCCAAAATCAAATACAAAGAAATGGTTACTCACCATGGAGATGCCATGAACATCATGGCCAATATGAGATATTATATTTTATTTTCCTTCAATATCCAGCTCGTTTATTTTCTCCCCTATGTGGCAAATACGTAATAGAACAAGAATGGAACACTTTCCTTTATTAACAACCTAGTGTTTAACATAGCTTAATAGACATCTAGGGTTAAGGGTATGGTTTTTGCATTGTGATTCCAGACAATGTTATGGATTTGGATCCTCCAAAATGCTTTTGAAAGTCCACACATAAATAGCTCCACATTGTCAATAATAGAAGCTATTGTGAAATCCACTAGATACCATGGTGGTTAACAAGATAAGTCAACGTAAGGAAGATTTAAATTCTACATATGAACTCTAATTGTGGTGATCTTATTCCATTGAAATTTTGGTATTTAATTTATCCATTATCTTCTTTTATTTATTAAAAGAAAAGAAATTATTTACTCATCATTGTCTTTTTATTAGTGTAAAAAGAGGTAGTTTTTTTTCTTTTTCTAATTGAACTTTGCTTTTTATTTAACGTAATTGTTTATATTAATAAAATAAATGAGTTAGGGAGAAAGTTTTAGCAAGCGATTCATTTTCATATATTTATGTTTTGTTTAAAATGATTATAAGTTTAATGAAAAAATATTGTGATTTATTTTTAATAAGAAAGTGAGATATTTTATTAATTAAGTTTAAAATATAATGTGTTGAATAAATTAAAAATATTAAAAAGTAATAAAAATAATAAATTAATTCAATTCAATTTGTTATATTATAATGGTGTCTTTATTAATAAATAAATCATAAATACATATACGACATTGCACTAATTATAAATTAAACTTATAGCATAGTACAATAATATTTATTTTTATTTACTTTACTTTCAACATTTTTAATGTTTGATTTAAACTTTAATATGTATCACATTGTTACTATTTTAGAGTAGTATGTTCCATCCAAATTAATTTGGGACCATTAAATCTAATAAACCTAAGTGAATGTGTAGGTAATTGATAACTATCATATAATTTTAAACTTGACAAACAACACAATAAATTAATCTAAAACCTTGTGATCCGTTAGATCCTTGGAGCTTAAAAGCTATTGCTTAACCTCAATAATACTATAAACCAGAACTATTCAATTATTTAGAATTAATAACAAATATCACTAACAAGAAGTCCAAATATATATCTCCAACGTTTAGTTTTTCACTTCAAAATGTTAATGACATAGATTATAATTTGATTAATTTCTCTGTGGTTTACCACCATAATCTTATTAACTTCTCTTAGCATTTTAAAACCATAATCTTAATAACTTCTTTTATCATTTTAAAACCATAATAATCATGAATGCAAACTAGATGTTTTCCTAATGAAAATTTCCATAGTTAGGAAAATCAATATATAGTTAAAAATGAGTTGTCATGCATGGAACAATTGCAAAACATTCCTAAGGATGATAGTTTTCCCATTATTATTATTTGCAAAATGTTATACTTACGAAGATATGTTTAGTTTATTAAATATATATTTAAATGCTAATATATATTTAAAATTATTGTTCAATTTCTAATTGAGAAATGGTTGGAAGCTGGTAGATAATTTTAAAATTTGAATATGGAAGAAGTTGTGGTGGGAAGTTAGTTGATAGTTTTAAAATTTGAATATGGAAACACATCAATCATGTCAGTTAGTTTAACTTAGTTGCCTGTCTTATTTAATCAAATAGGAGTGTTTGATATTCAAAGTTTAACTTAATTTCTATATATTTAGGGTTCATGTTTTTTTGCAACTCAATCAATGTCCAACTCAAGCCATTCTGCTTTTTTTATTCAAACCGAAATCAACCATTTTCTCTCTCACTTGATGTGATCCTCAATGTGTCCTTCACCCACTCATTACAACAAATTATAATTTCATGCATAACCCTATTGCCTCCTTGAGATCGTAAAAGAAAATATCAAAAAACAAAATTTGATCTCATCACTTTCTTTTGTTTTTTCAAATGGAAATATTAATTTCCTAAGTTATAAACTTTAGAAATATGAGCTACAAAGGCAATATAATTAACTAAATTATTTATCATGATTGTCTTAAGTTTGAACTTATGAAGAATTGAAAAAATTCCAAAATAAGTAAATTTTTAAGATATCTTTTGCAGGCATGGACAAAGGCCTATGCAAAGATACCTATTTGAGCTACAATTTTAAAAGATGCCATGAACATCATGGCCAATATGATCACTACAAGATCTTATACATTATTTTTATTCAATATCCAACTTTGAAAGATTTTCTCTCCTATGCAACAAATATGTGCTAAAAAGTGAATGAGACCCCTTCATTTATTAGCAACCTAGCGTTTAACATAGCCTAATAGACATTTGATGTTAGAGTTAGGGTTTTCACATGTGATTCTAATCAATGTTAGGGATTTTGATCCTCTAGAGCCATCTTGAAAGTCCACACATGAATAGCTTAGCATTATCAGTAATGGAAGCTAATGTGGCATTCACTAGACACCGTGGTGATTAACATGATATGTCAACTTGTTAAACATATAGATTCTCCATAAGAGCTCTAATTCAGTGATCTTGATATCATTAGAGATCCCTTGAAATGTAGAATGATGTCAATATATTTTATACAATGCTCATAATATTTTGACTCCAAAAATGATCCCTTAGGGCCACAAATCAGCTCTAGAACAATTTATACCCCAAATATCCAAAACTTTTCCAATAAAATGGAACTTGCAAGCCAATGACTTTAATTTTTCTAGCCGCAAAGTATCAAAGTAAATGTAAAATTATAAAAATGATCCATTCTTGATCATATATCCCCATTTAGAGAGGATTTTAGTTCCCAAGGGGTGAGGAGATTTTTCCTTTCTCCTTATGGGCACCATTTGGGCTTAGTCATCAATTGTTTTTGAATATATTTTTTTTTTATTTTATGAAGTATAGATGTCCACTCCACATTGAAGGCTGACAAAATTACATATCGCCATCATATGGGGCTGTAGAATGAGTCTCTAGGATCAATGATAGAATTTATTATGATTTGAAAAGGCTTGAAATTGTTTTTTTGGTTGTCATGTAAACATTTAGGGATATTTTTTCCCATAGTTTTTTTCATGGTATTTTTTTTGTAATGTACCCTATTAAAGGAATAAAATTCCAATCAATTTTTTTTTATTTTTTTTTTTATTTTTTTTTTTCTCAAAGATAAAGATTTGTTTGGGGCTTTTGAGTATTATTTATCCCTGCCCAAACCCTACCCAAAATGAATTATGTACCTGTGTAAGAGAAAAGATGGGGTTGAATAGAGTGAAATAGATGCTACTTTCAGTGTGAATTGGCTTCCTGAGTTTGTTAATAAAGAGACCTTGTTTGCAACAAAGGTAACATTATTGTATTAATGGATAGACCGAAATAATTATTATAAAATTTGAAATAAAAACCATACGACTATCATGCATTTATTTGTAAAAAGAATTGAAAGTAGGTTTGAAATAAAAACCATAAAACTATCGTACATTTAGTTGTAAAGAGAATTGAAAGTAGTTCCATTAGCAATGACAGAGTATCATTATAATTGGAGCTCTGTGGATTAAATCCATGTGAATAAGAAAGAACAAACAAATCATTATATCATAAAACTAAACCATTCAATTATCATGAAGCCATTCACTTTTGTAGCAATGTAGCAAAGAAGTAATTTTCTTGTTTGAAAGGACGTACAGAGAGTGATAAAAAAATTGAATTTAAACGTTGACCTAACATAAAGCGACTCATAAATTGACCTTTAATGAAATATGAACTCTAAAAATAAATATGGTGTATCCACTTTTAGTTATAATAATCATGAACATAAATTGATATTTTCCAAATCAAAATTTCCAGTGAGAAAAATCAATTAATATATAAAATATGTTGAAGATAATGGCATTGCCATTTTTGTCAAATTAGATGTTTAAAACGAGTTGTGATTGATGGAACAACTGCAAAACATTCGTGAAGATGATGGTTTTCCCACTATTATTACTTACAGGTAAATGCTATATTTGGATGATATGTTTACTTTATTTAATATATATAGTTATATGCTATCGAGCATGATTAAATTATTTGCATTCACAGTTTTAATCCAGTTGATAAATAGTGGGAAGTCGGTTGATAGTTTTAAAACATGAATATGGAAACTGTTGGAGTTAATGCTCACATTCCATATTTGAGGAGTTGGTTTGTGATGGTTGAGAAATTCTCTCAACCTCTCTATCTAAATAAAGAATAAGTTGGATCTCAGAAACTCTATTTAATAGAGTAATCTGAATGTAAATCTGTGTGTGATTGTATTTGCACATACACCATTTGTGCATAATATATGATTAAGTTTCTGTGATTGTATTATTTTAGTTGTTTTTATCATGGTATCAGAGCTGCTAAGATCTGAACCTGTGTTGTGAGGAGGGGCATCTGAATGTTCGCTGAGCAAGAGATATTACATTCGAGAATTCGTATGGTCTTGGTGATGATGGTGTGGACGATCAAGTTGTGGCGTTGAGGATTTCAGGAGATCGTTCTGCGTTTTACAATTGCAGAAAGACGGAGCAACCTGCGTATGCAGCCGCTCGTGGCAACTGTCCCAAATTTTGAATCTCTTGGGCGCGCACAATAACCCAGTGTCAGCAGCTCCATCAGGGTTACTATCTTCGATCTCGAGGAATGAATTCCTCCAACCGGATGCATTAACATGGTCTCATGGCTCCCAGAAGCAGATAAATCACGAATTCATTTCAAGGCAAAAGGATGATTATGCAAAGTATAATGCGTTTTCACAAGAATCGTTACAATTTTCTGACCCGCAGAAGAAATCAAAAGGAAAGAACTTATCCATCAATACTGATCACATCAATGAACATAGAACTCCATCGTCATTGATAGCGGAACGGCCGTCAACTTTTGACACAGAAATTTCTGGCTGGAATCCAATGCCCATTCTAATGCCATCCAGTAACCCTCATCAAAATGATCATCACTACTCCTACAACGATGAGAAATCTTCATCTACCACATGTACAAATTCCTGCAAGGGAGGATCAGAAATTACAGAAAACACCATTCAATATCAACAGGACGCTCCGTTCGGATCAGCGATAAGAAGTTCGCTTAGCATGTCGCTGCCACCAGCAAGTATAGATCTACACGAGGACGAAAATAACTACTGGGCCAACCTGTTAAATTCCATTGAGGACAGCAATCCCGCCTTCCCACTTCTCATTGCATTTGAATCGCTGCTTTGCACATATCTTGATAGCCGATATGGGTATGGCATACCGGTGGTGAATTTGAAGCTTGTGTTTGTACCACTTCTACTGTTTGAAACTATTGTCCTTGTCGATAATTTTAGGATGTGTAGGGCTTTGATGTCAAGTGATGATGAAAACGTGACTGATGAAGTCATTTGGGACACACTTCCTCTTGTTTGGGTGGTTGTTTCTATGGTGTTATTCATTGCAGCTACAATGTTCACTTTTTTGAAATAACCAGCATTTCAACTATGTGTCTGATGCCAGTAATTAAAGATCAAGTAGTAGTAAGACTCAATATGGATGGTTGTCCAGATAGTATGGCAGTTGCGGATCTAGGGAAGGATCCTTCATTAGTGGTAGACGTGGAAGTGGTTTCCTAATGGGGTTATGCGACAGATTGGGATGATGTCCAGTAATTGACTTCGGGAGGTCCTTGATTCGGGAGTTGAGAAAGGGAACTCGGGAATCCAACTTGCCAACTACACCTTTCCGAGGGTTATGAGGCAACTTGATGCAGCATCTACTGATAAGCTTGATTATTTTGTTATTTTCATGTAATGTAATCATTAAGGGGGGATCTTGGAGTTAATGCTCACATTCCATATTTGAGGAGTTGGTTTGTGATGGTTGAGAAATTTTCTCAACCTCTCTATCTAAATCTATCTAAATAAGGAATAAGTTGGATCTCAGAAACTCTATTTAATAGAGTAATCTGAATGTAAATCTGTGTGTGAGTGTATTTGCACATACACCATTTGTGCATAATATATGATTAAGTTTCTATGATTGTATTATTTTAGCTGTTTTTATCAGAAACATGGAAGCTGGAGTGATAATTGTAGTACACAACAAAATAAGTTGTTATTTAGAATGTTGTCAAAAAATGGTACATACATTCAATAAACTTATTTTGAAATGCAGATGGAAAATTCAAAATAAACATATCCCAAAATGCGAATGGATGGTGGCGTGCATTCATTTGGTCTTTTCCCACACGTTGTATAACCATTTTCCAAACTACAACCAAACAATTATTAGGGCAAGACATATGCTTCGCTACCCCTCTCATCCGGGAGAGGGAGCTCATCAAGTGCTGCACTATAGCAAAGGCGTAACAGAAGACACTGAAAAAACTCTTCCATGACTGATGGGCTTTCCACGAGGCCAAACTGACCTCTTTCTAGAAATTGGACTTTCATCTAGGAATGTATTCTAGATCATATATTTGGTTCTCAAAGGTAGAAATTTCATCACAAAGCTTCCTTTTATTTACACGGAGTGAGTCCAAGCGATTCTGTAGACAATGACCAGGTGCAGACTTTCAATCCTCCTCTGTGGCAATTAAATACCGATCTAGATAAGAGACCTCCTTGACCTGAACATCACCATAGAAAGGATTTGAAATGGAATAATTGTGCATCGGAAGATCGACCAAATTGAACTTCTGAGGATTTATAACTACCAAACCCTGCTAAGAAATTCATTCAAGCTAATGCCTTCATGAATAAGCATAAGCACCAAAAACTATCGGACAAAATGAATTCCATCCTTTGCAACTTCATTGACAAAACAGCACTGTACAGGGAATCAATATGCAAAAGAGCGGGCTAGCCTTTTTGAAAATATTTGAAATGAGCGCAAGAGATACAGCTCGGCGATTTGAAAATATTTGAAATTTTGAAGTGACCGTGAGTTTTGTTTTGATGCACACAATGTGTACACTATATGGTGATAGGGTGCATTTTTATGTTAGTGTCCCACAACCGAAATTCTGTGGGCACAAATCTAACTATGTTAAGGGTTAATGTGGTCCATGTTGGTGGAATTGCCAAGCGATTTTGATGACTTAGATACCTTTGGGTCACAAGTTCTGACATATATCAAAATATTAAAACACAATCTTTTACTCCGATTATAAACAAATTTCACCATAATCATATGAATCATATTTTGAAGGAAAAGTAACATATCACTATTAGAAAAACTCAAAATTTCAGCATTTCATCTTTTCACACCACATTCAAATTCATCATAAAAGTTTTATTATCATTAGAATTTTTTTAGGTTAGCACTTGTGTTATTTTAAAATGAATATTTCTAGTGGTAAATTAGTTGTACAACTTGAGAAAAAACAGGCACCATATTGATATTACAAGACAACATATTCCACATTACAATGTATATATAACAATGTCCGTTTAAGAACAATGAAACTTACATTAAATTCTTTCCATATGATACCAACACAAAATAAAGGTTTTAGAATAATAGTGGTCAAAAATCATGTAAAATTATCATTATCTCACATAACATAATTGAAGAATACATCAATACACTTATTTATTTTCTAAGATGTCATGTACATATGTTCATATTTATAGTTACATTGAAGTTAAGGTGCATTCACTTTAATGGTAATATAATGAAAAATGATTTAGAGAAATATGGCACCTAAATAGTTACATTGATTTAACAATCATGACTCACAACAAGACAATGCAATAATTTTAGTTGATATAATGCAAAATTATTTAGAACAAATCACTAATTTTAGCAATGACATAACACAAAACAATAGAGTGCATTTGATATGGCTAATGATACAATTTCAAATGAATTATAGAAATCATGAATCTTCATATATTTTAATAATAACATAAAATAATATAATAAAGTGTATTACTTTTAGTGATAATACAATGAACAATTCATTAATTAAGGAAATAATATCAGATTAGGTGCATTGGTTTTGGTTTTAATTGTAAATAGTCCAAATTATTAGATGAAACTACTCACACATTAATATAACACAAAACCACGTTAATATATGTACCATAATGTTATAAAAAAAAAGTTCTTAAAAAAATTTTTAAAATCCACAACTTGATTTCTCTAATATTTTCACACATTAAAATGATTCATAATTTTAAATTATTAAAATTCTAATAAACATATATATGAAAATTAAAAAAAAAATATATATATATATATAATTGTGACCGGGAAAATAAAAATGCAACTGCTATAGAAAAACAACAACGTATTAGCTTCACTACAATATAAATTAAAAGTTTGAAAGGGTTGGAAAACTAGGAATGATCATTAAGAATGAGTTTATTCAAGGTATCCCAACTCTTTTCAATGATTTGTTTACAAACATTTATAACCTTGTTCTCACTTGCAAACATCAATATTCATCCCCTTTCGCATAGCCTCTTTCTGGTGATATATTACAAAGAAACAAGAGGGAAGAATAGTAATAAAGGCACATACCTTGAAATATCTTCAAACAAATATCAAAACATGTCATTTATGCTAGCTGAAAGAGGGCTTAAAACAGGAAAGAAACCATAGATTCATACGCTGCTTCATTTTTCTTGAGAACATTTTCTGGTTATGGCTGTCCATAATGGCCGTTGTCGTTCTCTTTACATTTCTAGCTACCTGCTTCATGATTTCCTCAAAATAATCCTCTCTTAATTTCTGAATGAACCTTTCCAACTTATCTTTAAAGCTTTCTTCGATATAAAACTGATAACTCCGATGAAATTCTGGTTTGGCTAAATAACGTTGATTTTCCATGAACCTGTAACCAAAATAGTGGGCATTGTCTTCTTGGCATCAAGGAGACTCACGAAGTCCATGCTCAAACCACACCATAATCCTTCGATTTAAATTACTAGTTCAACAAACAATAAACATCAGGTCGTCGTCAACTTGGACAATCTTTGACATCTATTGTGTAGTGACTGGGAGTTTAGCGACAACTGAAACTCATCCGACCCAACTTTTTGACTATGGGATTTAATCTTTTCCACCATCCTTCCAAATTTCACGGTGTAATTTGAAGTTTTCGGTCATCCTTTCAATGATTAAAACCCAAATGCCCAAAACTTCGCTTCCTGTCGATAAAAAGGCATGGGGAACTTAAACCATGCTTTGATGCCAAGGGTTGCACCGCGCCATTCATTCGCAAAATCCTCGATGCCTTTCACACTAGCATTAGAAATGCACAATGCTTTCTGTGGACTTTCTTGATAATCGTATTATCTGTTTCCATGGCTACACACCTTCAAACCACCTTTACCTGTCTGCTTTTCCTGATTTTTAGCAGAGCTTTCTGTTTTAGTCCATCCTGTACCATGGGCTCATTTCAAAATTTTCTGTTTGAAATCTTCGGCGCGCGAAGACAGAATTTGAATTTTTGCGGACGGAGGAAAAATTGATTGCGGAGCTATGAAGAAAATCCATGGTGCGCCACTGCTCGGTTTGAAAATCAGGCACGACGCATTAAATAGTTCGAAATCCGAAATGCTGAGATGGTAGATAGATGGACATCTCATCCATGCATTAAATTCTATTCAATGGTGGAGCAGACCGGACAACTGAGGTAGAGGATATCGAAAATATGGCTCTGAAATTGTGGCTGGGAAATATGACCATGTATGGCCTACATATATTTTCACAGGATGATGATGTCATGGTGGCCAAAACTCATTAATGGAGTTGCAGCAGGTATTGTAAGAGGAGAGCATTAATGGATCTATAGATTTTGAAATAGGTTTTGTCTTTTCCAACCTTCCACTGCACTTGGTGCCCTATTAATCTGTGGATGCTGCCACCAAAAACAAATGCAAATAGTACACTTCAATGTTGCATTTACCATATTTCTCCAGCTTTTAAATTTTTGAATTTTTTTATTTTATGAATTTCTTATATATTTAATTTAAACATATATCATATTTTTTTGTTAGGTAAATACTTACAGGATAGGAGATTTGAACCAGTGACTTATCACAAGGAGTGTATATCATATATTATTTAATTAAATTAAAAGTAATGAGATATGATATTACTATATTTACCGAATGAAGTTTAAATTTTTCAAATTAAA
>APFE030874725.1:50836-70145 GCA_000404065.3 Pinus taeda
TTTACACGGAGTGAGTCCAAGCGATTCTGTAGACAATGACCAGGTGCAGACTTTCAATCCTCCTCTGTGGCAATTAAATACCGATCTAGATAAGAGACCTCCTTGACCTGAACATCACCATAGAAAGGATTTGAAATGGAATAATTGTGCATCGGAAGATCGACCAAATTGAACTTCTGAGGATTTATAACTACCAAACCCTGCTAAGAAATTCATTCAAGCTAATGCCTTCATGAATAAGCATAAGCACCAAAAACTATCGGACAAAATGAATTCCATCCTTTGCAACTTCATTGACAAAACAGCACTGTACAGGGAATCAATATGCAAAAGAGCGGGCTAGCCTTTTTGAAAATATTTGAAATGAGCGCAAGAGATACAGCTCGGCGATTTGAAAATATTTGAAATTTTGAAGTGACCGTGAGTTTTGTTTTGATGCACACAATGTGTACACTATATGGTGATAGGGTGCATTTTTATGTTAGTGTCCCACAACCGAAATTCTGTGGGCACAAATCTAACTATGTTAAGGGTTAATGTGGTCCATGTTGGTGGAATTGCCAAGCGATTTTGATGACTTAGATACCTTTGGGTCACAAGTTCTGACATATATCAAAATATTAAAACACAATCTTTTACTCCGATTATAAACAAATTTCACCATAATCATATGAATCATATTTTGAAGGAAAAGTAACATATCACTATTAGAAAAACTCAAAATTTCAGCATTTCATCTTTTCACACCACATTCAAATTCATCATAAAAGTTTTATTATCATTAGAATTTTTTTAGGTTAGCACTTGTGTTATTTTAAAATGAATATTTCTAGTGGTAAATTAGTTGTACAACTTGAGAAAAAACAGGCACCATATTGATATTACAAGACAACATATTCCACATTACAATGTATATATAACAATGTCCGTTTAAGAACAATGAAACTTACATTAAATTCTTTCCATATGATACCAACACAAAATAAAGGTTTTAGAATAATAGTGGTCAAAAATCATGTAAAATTATCATTATCTCACATAACATAATTGAAGAATACATCAATACACTTATTTATTTTCTAAGATGTCATGTACATATGTTCATATTTATAGTTACATTGAAGTTAAGGTGCATTCACTTTAATGGTAATATAATGAAAAATGATTTAGAGAAATATGGCACCTAAATAGTTACATTGATTTAACAATCATGACTCACAACAAGACAATGCAATAATTTTAGTTGATATAATGCAAAATTATTTAGAACAAATCACTAATTTTAGCAATGACATAACACAAAACAATAGAGTGCATTTGATATGGCTAATGATACAATTTCAAATGAATTATAGAAATCATGAATCTTCATATATTTTAATAATAACATAAAATAATATAATAAAGTGTATTACTTTTAGTGATAATACAATGAACAATTCATTAATTAAGGAAATAATATCAGATTAGGTGCATTGGTTTTGGTTTTAATTGTAAATAGTCCAAATTATTAGATGAAACTACTCACACATTAATATAACACAAAACCACGTTAATATATGTACCATAATGTTATAAAAAAAAGTTCTCAAAAAAATTTTAAAATCCACAACTTGATTTCTCTAATATTTCACACATTAAAATGATTCATAATTTTAAATTATTAAAATTCTAATAAACATATATAGAAAATTAAAAAAAAAAAATAATACCGTATTATATCATAATGTGACCGGGAAAATAAAAATGCAACTGCTATAGAAAAACAACAACGTATTAGCTTCACTACAATATAAATTAAAAGTTTGAAAGGGTTGGAAAACTAGGAATGATCATTAAGAATGAGTTTATTCAAGGTATCCCAACTCTTTTCAATGATTTGTTTACAAACATTTATAACCTTGTTCTCACTTGCAAACATCAATATTCATCCCCTTTCGCATAGCCTCTTTCTGGTGATATATTACAAAGAAACAAGAGGGAAGAATAGTAATAAAGGCACATACCTTGAAATATCTTCAAACAAATATCAAAACATGTCATTTATGCTAGCTGAAAGAGGGCTTAAAACAGGAAAGAAACCATAGATTCATACGCTGCTTCATTTTTCTTGAGAACATTTTCTGGTTATGGCTGTCCATAATGGCCGTTGTCGTTCTCTTTACATTTCTAGCTACCTGCTTCATGATTTCCTCAAAATAATCCTCTCTTAATTTCTGAATGAACCTTTCCAACTTATCTTTAAAGCTTTCTTCGATATAAAACTGATAACTCCGATGAAATTCTGGTTTGGCTAAATAACGTTGATTTTCCATGAACCTGTAACCAAAATAGTGGGCATTGTCTTCTTGGCATCAAGGAGACTCACGAAGTCCATGCTCAAACCACACCATAATCCTTCGATTTAAATTACTAGTTCAACAAACAATAAACATCAGGTCGTCGTCAACTTGGACAATCTTTGACATCTATTGTGTAGTGACTGGGAGTTTAGCGACAACTGAAACTCATCCGACCCAACTTTTTGACTATGGGATTTAATCTTTTCCACCATCCTTCCAAATTTCACGGTGTAATTTGAAGTTTTCGGTCATCCTTTCAATGATTAAAACCCAAATGCCCAAAACTTCGCTTCCTGTCGATAAAAAGGCATGGGGAACTTAAACCATGCTTTGATGCCAAGGGTTGCACCGCGCCATTCATTCGCAAAATCCTCGATGCCTTTCACACTAGCATTAGAAATGCACAATGCTTTCTGTGGACTTTCTTGATAATCGTATTATCTGTTTCCATGGCTACACACCTTCAAACCACCTTTACCTGTCTGCTTTTCCTGATTTTTAGCAGAGCTTTCTGTTTTAGTCCATCCTGTACCATGGGCTCATTTCAAAATTTTCTGTTTGAAATCTTCGGCGCGCGAAGACAGAATTTGAATTTTTGCGGACGGAGGAAAAATTGATTGCGGAGCTATGAAGAAAATCCATGGTGCGCCACTGCTCGGTTTGAAAATCAGGCACGACGCATTAAATAGTTCGAAATCCGAAATGCTGAGATGGTAGATAGATGGACATCTCATCCATGCATTAAATTCTATTCAATGGTGGAGCAGACCGGACAACTGAGGTAGAGGATATCGAAAATATGGCTCTGAAATTGTGGCTGGGAAATATGACCATGTATGGCCTACATATATTTTCACAGGATGATGATGTCATGGTGGCCAAAACTCATTAATGGAGTTGCAGCAGGTATTGTAAGAGGAGAGCATTAATGGATCTATAGATTTTGAAATAGGTTTTGTCTTTTCCAACCTTCCACTGCACTTGGTGCCCTATTAATCTGTGGATGCTGCCACCAAAAACAAATGCAAATAGTACACTTCAATGTTGCATTTACCATATTTCTCCAGCTTTTAAATTTTTGAATTTTTTTATTTTATGAATTTCTTATATATTTAATTTAAACATATATCATATTTTTTTGTTAGGTAAATACTTACAGGATAGGAGATTTGAACCAGTGACTTATCACAAGGAGTGTATATCATATATTATTTAATTAAATTAAAAGTAATGAGATATGATATTACTATATTTACCGAATGAAGTTTAAATTTTTCAAAATTCAAAATTTCTTAGTTTAGTTATAATTTAGATTTTATCAAACTTAAGAATTTAAGTGCCAGAACAAAATGATAATGAGGTTATTGTAGTAGTTATGGGTAGTAGTAGTGTTTTATTATTATATTATTATTATTATTATTATTTAATAATAATAATAGAAGTTTTTTTAGATTTAAATATAAATTCCATTAGTTAATTCTTAGTTGAATGCAAGAAATTGCATTAAATCGCTAAATAACTAAAATTAACTAATTATAGGTCCCTTAAAATGTACTTTTTATTAAACTAGGAATTTAGGTTGAAAAACTAACTAACTAATTTGATTTCTTTCATTTATTATTGTTTCTTAGTTGAATGCAAACAATCGAAAAATAATTAAAATTGATTAATTAATTATGGAATTAACTTAATTTTGGTCCCTTTCCTTATCTCTTGGTCTAGTCCTATTACCCCAATCTACTGTAGTCGTTTCCTGGTCAATTATACTTGTTTCCTAGTCAGATATAACTCTTTGTGCTCAATTATAGCCGTTAGATAACCTTCTCTCTCTATTTATACTATAGCTATGATATGGTTCTTCAACTTGTCCTGACGATGGCCACACTCACTGTTTCGAAATGCCGAAATGCCTATTGTGATTTCCGTCAAAAACCCTCTCAAAAACAGTGTAAATTTTTCAATTTAAAAAGTTAAATATTTTTTATTATAGAAATTTAAAAAATTAATAATATGATATAATTATTGTTAATTTAAAAATTGTTAGTTAAATTTATGACCCATGAATTTTAAACATTGATATTTTTAATTTGTATATTTATTTAATTAGGATATAAAATATTAGGTATTATTTTATTTGAGTTCTTAAATATAAATTTTAAAATATTTTAATTTAAATTATTTTTAAAGTATATTTAATTTAAATTACTTTAAAAAGAAAAAGGGAAAACATTGTAGGAGAATGTGATTTTAATATATTTTCAAATAATTTATTTATTAGATAATATTTTTTTTTGAATATTTTTTCTGGAGGATTTTCAATCTTTATATATTTAAGAAAATTTTAAAATTTTAGTATGATTGTTAATATTCACAAAATGACTCCTTTCACAACTCTCATGTTTTCACCCATCAACAATTTGTGGATGACAACATGCTTTACGGGCACCCCTCAGTACAGGAGGCCAGACAACTCAAATCTCTCTTATCGGATTTTTCAGAAGCCTCCGGCACTTCTATAAATCAGTCCAAATCTCAAATTTTATTCTTTCATACTCCCTTGGTTATTCAATCAGCCATCTTACGCATCCTAAGATTCTCCTCAACCAAACTCCCCTCCTCTTATCTGGGAGCCCCCTCATAGCCTCCGGCTTGAAGCACTCCTCCTGGAGATCCCTCCTAGACAAGCTGGAAGCTAGGCTCTCCTCATGGACCCATAGATCTCTTAATTTGGCTAATTGTCTCGTCTTGATTAAAGTCGTCCTTCAAGCTATGCCCCTCTACCTTTTTTCCATCCTGGTCGCTCCGAATTGGGTTCTCAAAGAACTAAAATCTATCCAAAGGGCTTTTCTCTGGGGCAGCAATGGACTTCATCGCAAATGGGCTCTTGTCAAATGGGAAACTGCTTGTCTTCCAAAAAAAGGAGGCGGCATTGGATTATGAGACCCCACTCTCAGCAATGCAGTTATGGGCGCTCGGATATGGTGGAAATGGCTCTCGGGCCCCCCTACTCCTTAGGATATTTTATGGACAGGCAAGTATGTGGGAAATTGTCCTAAGGAGGAACTCATCAGAATTTCAGAGATTTGTAATGGTTCAATTATATGGAACTCAGCAAAATTGCACAGGAACCTCATTCAGCAGCACAGTTTTTGGGAGGTGAAAGCGGTGACCAGGCCAGATTTTGGGACGACCCTTGGCAACAGTTGCCCAAACTTAGGGACCTTTTCCCACATTTTGTCCCCCCGGAACAGGCTCTACATCCCCTAAACAAGGTTGGGAACTTCTGGAGCAATACCGCCCAGCAAGACTATAGAGAATGGCTCAAAGCATCTCAGATCATAGCTCAAGGGTCTATACAAGAACAACAAACACTAGACACAGAACTAATAAAAAGGAAAATACAGTACTCCAAGGAAAAAGACATTCTCAGATGGGGATATGAAGAAAGAGGTACCTACTCTGCCAGAGAGGCTTACAATTTACTTATCAAAGACCAAATCAGGCCTGATATGCTATGGAGTAAGATATGGGACCCTTCCATTTGGCCAAAAATCTCTACCTTTCTTTGGCTCCTCTGCCACAAAAGGATTCTCACTTGGGACAATTTGAGAAAGAGAAATTTCATTGGTCCCTCCATATGCTTCATCTGCAACAAAGAAGAGGAGACAATTGAACACCTCTGGTATCACTGCCTGTTGGCACACAAGCTATGGCAAAAAATAAATTTTCGTTGTCAGAAAGAGGCAGGGGCGAGTGGAGACATAACGGCTACAATACGCAACTGGGAAACCCACCCATATCAAAGCAAAATCCTGAATTTTCTCTGGAAGTTCATTCCAAGTTTTGTAACATGGACCATTTGGAAAGAGAGAAACGGTAGAATCTTCAAAAACCAATCCAAATCATTGGATGAGATATGGAAAATCATAAATCAAAACATTGAAGAAACCATATCTCTAAAAACTTGGTACCAAGAGGATTTCCCCACCCTCCCCCAGGAACAATCAATCTGGAATAATTGGAACTTCCACAGAAAGCAAGACCAGTTGATCAAAGGAACAAGGCCCCCAAAAGCCCCCTCATCGGTGAAATGGTCACCTCCTCCAAGAGACATGTATAAACTTAATTTTGATGGGGCCTCAAAGGGTAACCTAGGGAATTCTGGACTTGGAGGAACTATCAGAGATTATAAAGGAGTCAATATCACAACCTTCCTGGGCTCACATGGATGGGACACCAACAACTCTGCTGAGCTAGAAGGTCTTTGGCAGGGGCTTCTAATAGCACAAGATAAGAATCTTTTCCCGCTCCTAATAGAGGGAGACTCTCAAATCCTCATCCAAATGGTCTCGAAAATCCTTCAGGGATCCCCTTCCTCCAAGATTAGCAATAGCTGGAGATTGGTTCAACGGCTATTGCAGATTGAGCGATGATTGGCTCTCACAGAGCGATCTCCTTCACCCACATTAGAAGAGATGGGAACAAAGTTGCGAACCTCTTAGCTAATTTTGCAGTTGACAGTAGAAGGCACCTTCTTGTTGGATCACCAGCAAATCTTTTATCTGATTCTCAACTCCTTGAATTCAACAATCTCGTGCAGGAGGAAAGGCTGGAGTTCGAAGATGCACTCCCGGATCCAGGTGGCAGGTTTGCTCGCACGGTTCTCCATGCAAACATTTAACGCCCTGTACCGCCAGCTACAAGGCAGCATGGCTTCCCAGGAGGTTAAAACATGCGAGAGAAGGTATGTAATTAAGTTTAGATCGGGAATGGGATCGGCATTTATGCTCGACGTCGTTTGATGCAACATTCTCTAGGTTATAACTATGGCAATCCATGGCTTTCTGACCCTGTTCTGTGCTCTGAGACGCGGCATTTCGGTTGGGTGAACGGCAACAAAGATTGATGGCATAATTCAGGGGCATGGCCGCAAGCTCACAGAGAGTTTTCCTAAGGGTAATCCTCTTCCTGTTCTGATTTTCTACACTTTTTTTATGTTGGTTATCTCTGTGGATGTCCTGGTCATTAATGTGGATCTGTTGGTCGACACCTTGGTTTGGTTAGTTGGTAGCCTAGTTAAGCATACCTTTGGCCTTAATTGTCCTTGTTCTATTGGTCATACTATGCATAATCCTTCACCCAACTCCCTCTGTTCTGGCATAATGGTTCACTCTGGTAAACACCATCGCTCTGGGGGTCGCCAAGACACCCGTTTGCATTCTCCCGCCGGTTTTTCCCTGGAAACTGCAGCGGAGCCGCTGATTCCCTCTTCCGCTCAAGAAGCTGAGCCGTCTGCTAGCTCTGGTAGGAAGCCCAAACCCAACAGTGCTTTTCAAACTACGCACTTTAAATTCCAGAGTAACTTGCACATACCTCTGGTCACTGCTCACATCACTCTCATTCTCTCGGAGGAGGAAAATCTTGTCACCCCCTTGACCTGCATTGCCCCTGAGCCCTCTCCCGGTAGTGACAACTCCACGGACCGCGACAGCAAGGATAATCGGGCTAAAGAAAAGGCTGAACAGGAGGCTCTTCTCAGAAATCTCCCTCCTCTGGACGACACTGTGCCTTTGGCTGAAGATAAAGTTCATGGTGACGCGGAACAAGCCATCACCATCCCTGACAGCGATCTCAGTGGCAATGAAGGTCTCAAGGATGGCAATACGGCCCGAGACGAGAAGGATATTAATGAACCGACACAAGAGAAATAGTATTTCCTGGGACAATCTCTCTTGTTTTTGTTCAGATCTCAGAACTTTGGTTGACTCTTTTATGTATATGTCTTACTGGTCTGTAGCTCCCAGATGGGATTTTTCTCACTCTGTGTTCGCGGCGCTGCATGATTTTTTGGGTTTTTGGACAAACTTAGTTTCTCTCCTGGCCAATGTATGGTCTTCTCTATGTATGCTTCTGGTTTCAGGGACTCTGTAATGGCTTGCCCCAGCTTGTTTGTAATGGGGCAGCACTGTTTTGTCGAGTGCAGAAATGCCTCACTCATATGTAAAAATATTTTATGTTTCAGTTAATAGAAGTTAGTATTTGCAGAGAAAAAAAAAATATTCACAAAATGAAAATCATAAAAATTAAATTTAAAAGAATCACGTATAATACTTAGATATATAACAATCAAACAATATCTTGAGAAATTTCAAATATAATTTGGAATTCGTAACACAAGTTCAATTAGAATTATGGCATTCACAATAAGATTATTAAAATTTGGAAAGTTTATTATGGATATCAAGGAAGTCCTGAAAAAGGATATAGGAGTTTAAAAAAAACTTAATTTCCAAATTAAAGGAAACTGTTTATTCTACTCTCTTCATGGAATCAAATCATTTCCTCATTGATAGTAGGGCTATGACTATGTATCTGATGCATAATAAAAGGTTAAATCACATGGACAACACGATGCTTTCTAAAATAACTTCAAAGCCTAGCAACAACCACTTTTGAATCAAGTGGGATGGTATGAGGCATTATATTGGTTAGACCATGGAGGTATAAAGGAAGAGATCATTTTGCTCACTAAAGGATAATACTAGAAATTTGGTGCCATAAGGAGTTAGAGATATACACATTGTTAAAATGAGAAGAAATTTTCATGAAGTTAATCCTCAAAGCTTTAGAGTAAATCCAAATTTGAAAATATTTGTGATGATTTCAACCTCTTTAACTTTTTAATTACGCAAAACTAAGGTGATGTTGAAATGTTTTTCTTGATGTATTTCAACCATAGAAACAAACTTTTAAATAACTTCGAGTAATATTTTACTTAGATTAAATCTAAACTTCAAAATAATTGTTGCGCTTTCAATTTTTTTACCTTTCCAAATTTGAAAATATTTGTGATGATTTCAACCTTTTTAACTTTTTAATTATTAAAAACTAAGGTGATGTTGAAATGTTTTTCTTGATGTATTTCAACCATAGAAACAAACTTTTAAATAAATTCAAGTAATATTTTACTTAGATTAAATCTAAACTTCAAAATAATGGTTTCACTTTCAATTTTTTAACCTTTTAATTCAACAACACTGTGACGATCTTGAGACACTTTTGCTTAAAGTTTTTGAAGCATACAAACAAACTTCTAAAGAGTTTCAATTAACAATTTACCTTCTTAAGATAAACCATTTTTGTTGTCAATGCATATTAATGATAGTTGTCATCATATATATTAGGTTCAATTTAACTTGGATGTATCATACATGGTGAAGAATGTAACATTTTAATCTATAATCATTTAATGTTATGTTGCTTATTAAGAAATTTGACTGGTCTCAATACTTAATAGATTAGGGTATTGGTTAAATAGATTTAGGGTAATCTAATTAATTGAAATTTTGTTACATATATTTTTAAAATAGTGTGAAAACCTAACATAACTTAGTGGTCAAACCAAGAGTGGGGACAACCATTACTGGCTACTATCCACAAATGCAGGTTGACCCTTTCCAAATGTCTCTGGGTCTTGGGCTGGTAACATGTTTCCTTATGCTCAAGGAATACAAGCTCTTAACGAAGTAGAGGCAATTTAACGACATGATTCAGGCCTCTAAAGTTGGTACATATGTGTGTAAATATTATTACATATGTGTAAACATATGTAGTGGTTTATTTTTTTATTTAATTTATCTTTAATTTTTAAATATTTTTTATTAAAAATTATGGATAACATATATTATATTAAAATATTTTTAATTAAAATTATGGGATACATATACGCTTATAATAGATTGTAAAATATCTCTGACTCTTAATGCAATATTTTTTAATTTAATAAGAGTATAAACATTTTTATGAAGAATTTGAATTTATTTATTTATTTATTTTTTTTTTTTTTTTTTTTTTTTTTTTTTTTTTTTTTCCTATTATTAGAATATATAAATTATGTTATAAATTAAAAAAATTGAATATAATATCTTTGTAATATGAAATTTTAATACAAATATAATTTTCTATCTATATAATTTTGGAATTAATGTTATGACATGACTTTTCACATATTTTTCATAATTAAATTGATAATGATGGTAATTCTCATTGATTAAGATCATAATTGGTATATCTGACACTTAAAAAGGTAAAAATTACCTAGATTACCATATGACTTTGAATATTGAGAAGGTGAGTGCCATAATAGATATTTAATTTGATTCCTGATTTGGGTGTATGTACGAAATTTTAAGAGGAAGTGTCTTTCGCCTTCAACTCTCTTAGTGTCACAAATA
Source organism: Pinus taeda (assembly GCA_000404065.3). Classification (NCBI taxonomy): domain Eukaryota; kingdom Viridiplantae; phylum Streptophyta; class Pinopsida; order Pinales; family Pinaceae; genus Pinus; species Pinus taeda. The sequence continues at coordinate 61,413 of APFE030874725.1, forward strand.
TGAGAGATTCTTGCATCCCATGTTGTTTTCATAATTGTCCAATGCCCAATTTTTCTATGTAGCTCATTAGACTCTGTTCATATTTTAGTAGTTTTGATTTTCTTCTTTGTGCTAGTTAGTACTAAAAGATACTTTTAATCTTTTAGATTATGGTTGACCACCTCTTGTAGTATATAGTTTTTTCTCCTTTTGTAACTCTTCATTATATTTAAATTTAGATGTAATAATATTTTTCATATCACTTGTATTTTGTAAGATGACATTTTCCTATATCCCCCTTAATTAATCCAAGAATAGATGTCTTGATTCCATCCTCATGTTAGCCATCAATGGTTATTTGAAAGCGATTTTAGGAAGCATCTTGTCATTTTTGTAATTTATTTTTTTATTCTACATTAAGTACCATGTTGTATCTCCCAGAGACAACCTTGGATTGCTTCAATACCAATGACTCGGCACATCTAAAATGGTGTGTCTCAAATGATTTACAAGATATTGGAGACAACACTTATGATCTATATATACATATGTACATAGGAAATAGATTGGTTCATTAATCCAAATAAATGAGTCATGGATTTTAGATACTTCTTCACAGGTTCAGATCTCATAAATAAGCATAAAAATAGTCGAGGCCGAGAGCTTCAAGGTCTTACAACTAATAATTTTTTGCAGTGTGTGAGAGAGGAAAAGAGAGAAGAGTAACTCATCACATAGAGCACAAGGCTTCAAGAATTCTATATTTAACACACCGAGCTTGAGACATTAAGGATTTCTATGCTTATTTGGGCTACAACCAGAAATAAGGAATGAAGGGGGAGTTGAGAGCTATGATTCATGTGTTGCAGATTTAAAGATTTAATCTCAATATTCCTCACAAGCATATGCATAAACAATGTTCAAACAAATGAATATGTGAAACAGTTACATGAATTTACATTAACATATCGATACTAATGAACCTGTGAGGGAGCTTGAAACACATCTAGCAACAATAATTACATGAATTCAGGGAATAATCATGGACATAAAAATGAGTTAAACAAAGGGGAACACATACTGTAATTCCCTATTTCCTTGATATTCTGAAAATATATGTATTATAAAGGAGATACCATCTGAAAATATAACATGCAGTCTTTTCTCTAGAATTTATGAACTTGAACTAAGTCTTGCTTTTCGCTTTTTATCAGAGGGTAGAAAGAAGCTACATTACCACAAAAATATCTATCCCTAGACTCAGTTGTCATGTCAACTAGTTGTATCAGTCGTGAATGGCTCTGTGGCCTAAAAATATATTACAGAAATAAATGCTCCATTTGAAGGAGGGCATGTTACAGGACAAAACTAAGTAAATAATCAGATCAAATAGTAAATGAAAGTCCATGTGCCCATTGTGTGATCGCATCAGCCTCAAGTTGTAATTTATTCACAGTATGACCCCTTGTGCTTCTTGGCCAGCTCCCATCGCTTTTGCTTTTACTGCGAAGGTGCCTTGTTTTGTGAAATGGGGGTTAGGTCACTTGTACGTGCTTGATTTTGCATTCCTATGATATGTAGATGGATTAGGCTCCATACTGAGCCATTAACCTTCCTAAGTCTCAGGTACCTCTCCATTGCTTCGTTATTCTCCATTAAAGTCCTTAGTTTCCGGCTCATCTTCCCGTTAAAACTCTGTACTGCACTTTCAATGCATTGATGTGGTAGGTGATATGCATTCCATGGAAACATCATAGTCACACAGGTGCGGGATTTTTCCTCTGAAACAGGTGAAAACAGGCATTTTTTGGATTTCCCCTTAAGCACCCTTTATCGTAGCTCTTCATGTGACTTTCCACATATGACCGGGAGTTGGGACCAGGGGTTGAGCCCTTAGGCGCTAAGGCCTTTAGACCCATGTCTAGAGGTGTTTTCCTTTGTTATCAATTTCTTTCGCATATCAGTGCTTCAACTCTATTTTACCCTACTCTATGATTTTTCCTTGGCACGGGATGATAGTCCAGATGCCAAGTCCCTATAAACCCTACCATAATCTTATATCGCATTCAGGGGGGAATTGCCTGCATATCACAATCGCTCAGCACTAATGTATTAATATTTTTCCCCTTAGCCGTTGCGACCGCCGGTCCATGGGGTGACATCATCACTGCCACGTGTCACCCTGTGAGTGGTGACATGTGGCACTCGGAAATGGCCGCGTGTAACCCCTGAAAACACTGAAATTGGGTGACACGTGTCCTCTGTACTACCACATCATTGATAATGTTAGCTATCATGTCATCTATAAGGGCCAATAATATTCCCCCACATGGCCCCCTAGAGGAGAGAGAAAATGGCTTGTCCGACACTATTTTTCCATGTAATCCTTTGATAATCCAATTTTGGCCCTCCTGGTGCTTTAATACTAAGGCCCAATGATTTCATGTGTTATCGTCATCAACAGACTTGTGACCTCGTGTTTGTGTTGTGTCCCTTTTTTCCTGCGTTATCAACGATCCATTTTGCGGACCTCCGATTTGTTGTGTGCCACCCCCCCGACTGCCAATATGCGATATTTTCACCGCTGAGAACCATTGATAGATGATCTTTAGACCCCGTCGATACTTCCTACCTGCGGGACTCCGCCTTAAACCAATTTGCAATTGTGATAATCCCCCGGGTCTCGATATGCAATTTTCCTTCATACTTGATCATTTTCTTGGTTTCAAGACTTTCTAAGAGTAACTTCAACATGCTCTAATTTCTAATCCATAAGTCCATTCTTTGACTTCCATATACCATTGGTAAGCTCTTTCCAAGAACTATGGAATGGAGAGGATCCAATTAAGCTCTAAGATATTTTTTGGCCTAGGAATGTGGCTTCAAACTTCACTGCTCTTGGGGAACCTTTGACCAACTGAAACCCACAATGCAGTGAGTGACAGCATTGGCTCCAACTAGGGACAGTGCCTTGCTAGGAAGGTGATGAGAACCTGCAGACCAGTAGCTTTCCTTCCATTGGGTATGGAATCATTTTTAAAAACTAAAAAGTTAACTGAATGACTGCAAACTGACTACATGATTGTAATATTTACTAACTGACTGACTTACACAGCCGAAAACTTTTAAGAAAAATAAAATTTTTAGAAAACATATCACCAAAGGTCTTAGGCCCTTCTCCTTAGGCTTAAAAATTGAATGACAGCTGTCCATACCTACTGAAAATATAATTACTAGGTGATCTCTTCTCTCCAATGTAGCCAGTTAAGCAAGTGGCTACTTGATTAAGTTCTAATCATACCTCTTATGAGCAGGGAACAGAAGAAAGGGAGTGGCAACTCAAGATTCCACTGATTCTGAAAACCAACCTTTCAGTGATACCATCTCCACATCAAGGCACTGGACCTCATTCCATTGTTCACTAGAAAGTCAGCAATTAATACCAACATGTACCTCATAAAATATTCAAACGGAAACTTTAATATGTGTTCCCAACTTGGTAATTGATGCTCAACCCTTTTGATATCCTCCATGAGCCTTCTAATCAATTTACTAAGCTCCTTACCTTCATCTAATAATCAGCTCGGAGCCTCTCAGCACAGTCGAGCATTCGACAGTCTCATTCCTTGTTGTCTGTAGCCCAAGGAGCATTTCTTCACGCTTTGCCACATTTTTGGTCGCCTCAAGCTATGGCTTGGATGATCCGTCAAAGTATAATTTATCCACTTTATTTTCATCTGTATGTTGGTGTTCTAACTGCCTTGTTAGGTGTATTGATGCTTCCTCTAAGATGTCCTCATCTTCTTCTAGAAATAGGCAAGAGAGGTCACTTTCCTTCCCATGCACTGAGGAGTTTTCTGAATCTTTAGCTACGGTCATAGTTTTCACAAACTTGGACTCTATGTCCAGTCTCCTTTGTTCATCTCCAAACATGGGGATAGTGGTGTCAGTTAGATCCAACTCAACATAGCCCCCCACCTTGGAGCCCCAAGATCTGGATAAGAGCATGCCAAAACGAGGAGGTATATCAGCCATCACTATGTCCATTACCACACTTTTGACCAAGTTCTAAGCCAGGTTTACCACCAGATCCTTTATCATGCCTAAGCATTTGACTCTCTTGGAATCATATGAGTATAGGTCCTTGTATGATTTGGTTATCTCCAAACTCAGTTGTTCCATCACTGATAATGGCATGAGGTTGTGTGAGGCCCTAGAATCCATCATGTAATTATGCAACAAAAGGTCATGGATCACCAAATTTATATGGAAAGGCACAGTAGAAGGGTTCAAATATTCCACATGCGGCCTGAAAACAACCATGTGCCTCTCCTATTAAAGGTTCAAACTATCATGGGATGGTGTTGAGGTGGTTGGGTGTATGAATTGGGAGACTTGAGCTTTGTAATTAGTTTAGTTTAGAAGCTCAGATAGAGAAACAAGAATTTTTACCTTTTCAAGCACCTTCTGGAGATTGAATGTGGGTTGGGCTTTTTCTGTACCTCGTGGCTCCATTCCATCTTCCTTCCCGCAAGCATTTTTTAGCAGAATAGGTACGTCCTTTTCTGTGTGCCCCTTAGGACCATTACTTTCCTTATTTATAAAGACTCTTTTCTTAGGCGGGTCAGGATTTAGCTTACCTTTACCTTTGTCTGGTGCTGGGGGAACAACTTGGGAAGCAGCTTCCTCTTGTTGTTATGGTTCTATCATCCTTTTCTTTTAAGATCTTAGATCATACTCATATTGTGGATGTGCTTTCATGAAATATTCAAACCGTTTGCAATAATAATCCATATCTTCCTCATCTGTTGTTGCTTCTCTATCATGACTAGCCTGCTGGTGGGCCACATTTTCATATTATTCTTTAGAGAAAGCTGAATAGAAGTTTCCATGCATCTCATGGGCATCCGAGGATCGCTCATCGGGACCACCTTCTAAGTATAAAGGATGAGGGATCTGGTCGAGCTACTCCTCTCTCTCCCTTGGAAGTATTTGCAAAGGAGGTCTTGTATACTGCGGGTTGTAACCCTGGTTGTTGACTTGAGCATTCTTTTTGGAGGGGCTCTTATTCTCAATCTCAAGATTTTCAACTTTTTGAGTTAAACTCTTGATGATCCGAGTTGACTCAACTCTCGTATTTAACTAAGATCTTTTACTTCCGTGATGTTGTTAGAATTGCATTTAAAAGAGCTTAAAGGAACATATATGCATGTTGTAAAGAAGAGGGAACATGACAAGAATCAGCAACATAATACACAAGATGTCAATAACAGAGTTTGTCCAGGAAGGACTACATCTTCGGGCCCCGGTGTCAAGATGGTGTAGGTCGTTGCATTAAGTGCTAGAAAGAGTGATGATGTACATGCATGTGTTTTCTCTATCATACAAGGAATATGCCCTCACACAGGAGTGGCTCCAAGAGATGTTTCGCTCCAGGAACTCTCATTCACAAAAGGACTCCTATCAGCATAACATGATTTCACGTATGTTACTAATGAGCATCCTGCCAACATGGCATCAAAGGGATCTCAATTCAAACATACATCTCAACACATGAGTATCCTGTCAATATGGCGACAAAGGGATCTCAATCAAACCATGACAATAATTCCACCTCACATCAAGGACAAAACAAGATCCCAGATCAAACAGTGATCTATACAGCACAATGCATCTCAAGCAAAGACACAAAGAATTACATGATCACACTGCATATACCTCACATCAAGGAGTTATCTGAAGAAGCAGATGATAACTGCTAGATCTGGCTGTACCATCAATATCGCAACGTCGAATATCATGGAAATCACTGCTCACACATTGAATGTTGACACCGACACTCCACTTTGAAAAGTGGTCGAAATATGGAATGATCAAATGGAAAATCTGATTACACCATCAAATTCGTGGCATCGAATAGTTTAAAATAGGCTACCAAATTTCTGAATTCTGAAAAAAAGTAAAAATATGGGGCTACAAGAATCTTTTAGATTCCCCCTAGATTCCTCAAAGATTCCCTCTTCCGAGTCATCTGAAGATCTTCTACTAAGATCAAAATTATGTATATTCCATCTGGTTCGTGTCACCAAGAGGTGTATGATTGACATAAAGTTTGTCTAATTTGGACATTGGCAAAATTTCACCCTCCTGAAAATTGGGCTCAATCCTAGCCCAGCCTGCCTCTGCTCCATGCTCATGGTTCCACCTGCAATTAATTAAGAAATGGTCTCGAATTCCATGCTCTGCACTTGGCCTCTAGAGCATTGAGGAAATGATTTTGAATAAAAACTCATCGGCGGACTTTCCAATGGAAGTCGTTTGGCGTAGTGGTAAGAAAGGCAAATGGTTAAGGACAGGTCGGGGGATCAAATCCCGACCCCTCCAAAAATACGTGTGTATCTTCTTTTTAAACAATGGTTATGTTAAATGGGGTGTTTTTTGTTTTGCATGTATTGTATCCGTTGTAACGTTAATTAAATATGGGCGGATTTTGGTGTTATTGTGTGTTTAAATGTGAGATCATCATGTGGGTGGGGCCGGCGGTTCAACTCCTACCGGTCTCATCATTTCATATCACATATATATGGTATATTGTATGGTGGGTGGGGCGTGGGTTGGGCCCACTAGAGGTGGCCCACCCACCCAATATAATGTTAATGGTATTAATGTGTTATGTTGGGCCGGCGAGGGTCACGGTCTGTCGGCCCCTTTACAATTTGTTTTTATAATTTGTGGTCTGATGGAGGTGGCCGGGTTCATGGCCCGCCACCTATTTTTATATTTTGTTTTTTATTTTTATTCAATAATAGCCACATTTTCGATTTTGTCTAATATAGGAGATATTAGACAAATTAAGTATCCAACAAATTCGCCTGCTCCTTGGGAGCCAGATTCCCTATTCGGGACTCAGTCAATTTGTAGGACACTTAAACCTGGCCCACCGCCCAACTTTGACCGAAAATTTGACTAGCTCTTTCTCCCTCATACGAGCTTGGATTTGAGTGTCGTTCACACCGTTAGAATGAGGGTGACGAGCGCTTCGATCTGGTCCTGGTTTAGGAACAATCTGGCCACTTTGAATTTTGAACCTTTTTGAGTCCTCTTGGACTTCTACATTAGTGTGGAGCCACCTAGATCAATCCTCCCCACTAAGGAGCTTTTGGTCCTCCAAAATTATGAAAACTAATCTGCAACTTCTTTGTACCCTGTCTACACTTACAAATGTCTGATAAGTCACCCTTCCTTCTCCTTCACCTTTGCCCTTCGGAGCCATAAGCGATGAGCCTACACCTGCAACCTCCGCAAACCTGTAGTACATTTTTTTTACAAATTACATGCTTGACTTACATGACCAACCAATGACCCAAACATCCCATACTTTCCATGAGTTTATAACACATACTTGGTGGTTAAGTTTACATCAAAATGGAAACAATACCCCAGCTATGAAAACAAGGCCAAAATATCATTTTTGATTCAACAAGTGATGGAAAACACATCATCACTGCAACACATGATTTACAAAAAAAAGGCCACACACTATTGTTTATTTAACAAGTGATGGAAAACACAACATCACTTTCACAGTTTAAAATTCATCACAAAATAAGACCAAACATCATTGTTGCTTAACAAGTGATAGAAAACACATCATCACTTTTACATTTTAAAATGCAACACATGATTGGAAAAAAATAAGACCATGACATTATATCATGCCTAGAAGAACCATTTCTCACTTATCAATGTGAATGGGTCGTTTCCTTGTGGCGCATTCGCTGGTCGAACAACAGTTTCATCTGGTTCATGCACCGATGCTTTGTCTTTAAGGCGCTACTCTGGCTGGAGCCTCCAACAAGTGGCACTTTGATGACCACCTCTATTGCAATGACTGCAATACGTCTTCTTCCTCCATATCTGCTTAACATTTTTCTTTACATGTTATTGAGAGGGTCTTTCACGCCTCCTCCTTTTGTGTGCTTCTATTCTTTTCCAGCACTCAACAAATGTATGGTTATGTAATCCACAAAAGGTACATGTTTTTCGATATGTTGATTTATGTCCAGAATTAAAAACATGATTGTAATCAAAATTAACATTCGAATATCAAGTTAGTTGTACCTTTCCTTGTTGTCTCTGGTGCCATTATGGCAATGAGAGCTTGCCTTAGCTCTTTCCCTGCAATGGACGCTACCATGGGATGATGGTGACGTGTTCCCATCATTCTCTTTCCTTGACAATTTCAATGATGTCTTGGAAGAATCTAACACCCTTGAGCTTTCTCCTTCGGTGTATCCCAAGCTTGCATATCGAGGTCTCTCCACTCTCGAGTTGGAAAGAACTGATAAGGGCTTCTCATCATCTGTTGTTGGTGGTTCGCTGTGATCCAGATTTAAACAGAAACACAACAAATTACAGAGATAACCATAAACACAGATATGCAACAGAAAGAATACTTCATTTCATTAATGTAAAATACTGAAATATGCTTACAAACAGTAATGGAAATAAACCAACTAAGGCGATGGTAGCTTATCTCTGAGAAGAGATGTGGTGGCTACATGCCTCTGAACTATGTTACAATGAGGCTCGAAGGCTTATTTATTGTTGAGAAACAATGGAAAACCCTTAACATTCCAAAACCTAACCGTAGAAGATGAAACGCCAAACTGTGGGCCCCGTTTGGGTAAATTGGTACATCAACTTCTCGGGGTCGTAACTTTGGGATACGATCTCCGTTTGACGCGTACAATA
>APFE030874725.1:77589-99392 GCA_000404065.3 Pinus taeda
GATTTAACCATTTATCTACGACATCTGTGTATTTTTGACCCTTGAATATGGGGATTTCAAAATTAACTTGTACCTTAAAGGGTGTGGCGTTACCAAAGTAGCTACTAGAAGCTGATGTGTCATTTCTGGGTAGCCGTTCAAGGATGTGGGCAAAGTTGTCCATCATCGCGTTCCTTTGTCGCTCAAGGGCTTCTTCGAGCAAGATTTTTATAGGATATCTTTCCCCCGCGTCTTTCTTCTCATCCGCCATGGGAGGCCATTGGGATTTGCAAGGCTGGTCTTGTAAAGGTTTGACCAGTTCAAGCCCTAACTCCTTATATCCCGACCTCGTTGGGGACATGCAAAGAAAAACAGAAAAAAAAAAGCAAACCACTCTAATACCACTGATCCAGATTTAAACAAAAACGCAACAAATTACAGAGATAACCATAAACACAAATATGCAGCGGAAAGAATACTTCATTTCATTAATGTAAAATATTGAAATATCCTTACAAATAGTAAAGGACATAAACCAACTAGGGTGATGGTAGCTTATCTCTGAGAAGAGATGTGGCGGCTACATGCCTCTGAACTGTGTTACAATGAGGCTCGAAGGTCTATTTATTGTTGAGAAACAATGGAAAACCCTTAACATTCCAAAACCTAACCCTAGAAGATGAAACGTCAAACTTTGGGCCCCATTTGGGTAAATTGGTACATCAACTTCCCCGGGTTGTAACTTTGGCATAAGATCTCCGTTTGATGCATACAATAGCTCGTTAAAAAGATCTATTTGTGCACTACAACTTTGGGAAAGGGAACATGGGTCCATGGTGTCATGTTGCCCCCATATTTCCCCAAAAACGTCGTTTAGGGCCTCAAAATGACTCTGGAAGTTCAGGACCCGGAAAACTGCCAAAAATAGTAAGTTGTGCTACAATTAAGGAAACTGAAAATGCTGAGAGAAACAATGGTGGAGGTCTAGGTGGACTTGTCAGGTGGCCACCAATATCCACCTGGATCATGCTGACTGTCTCGGTGCATTCCCCAACTTCCTTCCTAACATACCCAAGTCCTGCCTGACAGGGTAATGCCTCTACTTTGATGGGGTTGAAAATGCCTTGGCCATTAATTCCCAAGCCTTTCCCTTCATACCCCATTTTCTTCAACAATTTGGAGCCAATTCCTGTGGTATGATTTTCAAAAACAATGAAATCATCATCAGGAAACACACATTAAGATGAAGAACTACTTTTTACCTCACATGGGTCATGTTGCAGCTTCTCCAAGGCCTCGTCCATAGCTTGTAGTTGTCGTAGCAAACTATGTTTTTCCTCTTTCTCTTCTTGTAGAAGCATCTTCAATTCAGTGTTATCTGCTTGAATACTTTGGTTTTTGTGCTTTAGTTCTTTGAGGGCCTCTTCTGTGGCTCGCAACTGAAGCTGCACTCTTTCTTTTCCTCTGTCTCTTTTTCTAGAGCTTCATACATTATTTCCACCTTTTTGGAAATTTTGAGCATGGTCTCGTACATCACTTTTTCATCCTCCATCATTGCACGTTCCATTGTTCACGCTCGCAATTCACATCCATGCAAAGACCGCTCTAATACCAAACTTGATCCGAGTTGACTCAACTCTCAGATTTAATCAAGATCTTTTACTTTCGTGATGTTGTTCAAATTGCATTTAAAAGAGAATTAAGGAACATATATACATGTTGTAAAGAAGAGGGAACATGATAAGAATCAACAACATAATACACAAGACATTAATAACGGAGTTCATCCAGGAGGGACTACGTCTCCAGGCCCCGGTGTCAAGATGGTGTAGGCCGCTACCTTAAGTGCTGGAAAGAGTGATGATGTACATGCATGTGTTTTCTCTATCATACAAGGAATATGCCCTCATGCGGGAGTGGCTCCAAGATATGTCCCATTGCAGGAACTCTCATTCACAAAAGGACTCCTATCAGCGTGACATGATTTCATGTATGTTAATAATGAGCATCCCACCAACGAGGTATCAAAGGGATCTCAATTCAAACATACATGTCGACACATGATTATCCCGTCAACATGGCACCGAAGGTATCTCAATAAAAGCATGACAATAAGTACATCTCACATCAAGGACAATACAAGATCCCTCATCAAACATCAATAAGGGATTTATACAACATAATGCATCTCAAGCAAAGAGACAAAGAAGTACATGATCCCACTGCATATACCTCACATCAAGGATTTATCTGAAGAAGAGGATGATAAACTGCTAGATCTGGCTGTACCATCAATCTCACGACGTCGAATATCATGGAAATGATTGCTCGCACATTGAATGCTGACACTAGCACTCCACTTTGAAAAGTGGCCGAAAAATGGAATGATCAAATGGAAAATATGATTACACCATTAGATTCATGGCATCAAATAGTGTAAAATCGATTGTCAAATTTTCGAATTCTGACAAAGTAAAAATATGGGGCTACAAGAATATTTTAGATTACCCCTAGATTCCCCAAAGATTCCCTCTTCCGGGTTATCTGAAGATATACTACCCAGATCAAAATTATGTCTTTGTCATCAGGTTTTTATCGTCGAGAGGTGTAGGATTGACATAAATTTTTTCCAGTTTGGACACTAAAAAAAATTCACCCTCCTGAAAATTGGGCTCAATCATGGTTCAACCTGCCTCTGCGCCACGCTCATGGTTCCACTTGCAATTAATTAAGAAATGGCCTCGAATTCCGCGCTCTTCCCTTGGCCTCTAGTGCATTGAGGAAATGAGTTTAAATAAAAACTTGTCGGCAGACTTTCAAACAGAAGTCGTTTGGCGTAGTGGTAAGAAAGGCAAATGGTTGAGGAGAGGTCAAGGGATCAAATCCCGACCCCTCCAAAAATACGTGTGTATCTTCTTTTTAAACCCCGGTTATGTTAAATGGGGTGCATTTTGTTTTGCATGCATTATATCTGTTGTAACATTTCATTAAATATGGGTAGAGTTTGGTGATGTTGTGTGTTTAAATGTGAGACTATCACGTGGGTGGGGCCAGCGGACCCGCCAACCATGGGTTCAACTCCCACCTATCTCGTCGTTTCATATCACATATATATGGTATATGGTATGGTGGGTGGGGCATGGGACAGATCCACCGGAGGTGGCCCGCCCACCCTATATAATGTTAATGTTATTAATGTGTTCCATTGGGCCGGCGGGGGTCACGGCGTGTCGGCCCCTTTACAATTTGTTTTAATAATTTGTGGTCCGATGGAGGTGGCAGGGGTCATGGCCTGCCACCTATTTTTATATTTTATTTTTTGTTTTTATTCAATAATAGCCACTTTTTTTTTTTTTTTTTGTCTAATATAGGAGATATTAGACAAATTATGTATCCAACAAATTCGTCCTCTCCTCGAGAGCTAGATTCCCTCTCCGGGACTCGGTCAATTTGTAGGGCACTTAAACTTGGCTCACTACACAACTTTGACTGAAACTTTGACTGGATCTTTCTCCCTCATACGAGCTCGGATTTGAGTGTCGTTCACACCTTTGGAATCAGGGTGACGAGCACTTTGATCTGTTGCTAGTTTGGGAACAATCTGTCCACTTTGAATTTTGACCCTTTCTGAGTCCTCTTATACTTCTGCATGTGTCTGGAGCCACCTGAATCACCTGATGAGTTTGTTCAAATAGTCCCACTTTGGTGGTAATGATTCTCTATCTAGACCAGAGGAGGATAACTTTTCTTTCGCTCTTTTGAGTTCAATAGGTTCTTGTCTTACCCTTGACTTCCCTATTGAGGCTAGATTTTCTTCCACCTCAAGAGCATTGATCTGAAGTTGGTCTAGAGTGAGATACTTCATTTCTCTCAAGGTAAAACCAACATCGAACTCAAAATATCCCAAGAAAACCACATGATATGCAACTGGAGAAGTCTTTATGTCAGCTGGAAGGTTATTGTATTTCTTATTGAATATTTTGATAAATTTTGAAGTATCCTCCTTCAACCTTTTTCTTATGGAATTAAAACTAGTGAGGAGATACTCCTGATTCCTCTTTTCTCCCCATTTATGGGTGAAATAATTTTCTAGCTCCTCCCAAGTAGTAATGAAGGCATTCGTCAGGCCTTTGGACAACTTTCTAGCCTCTCCATCGAGGGATTGTACAAAAAGTCTCATGACTACATCCAATTATTCCACATTTAGGATGTCAGCAAAAGAACTAAAGGTTTTAATGTGACTCTGTGTCGTGTTATCATCTTCCCCATTGAACCTAGGTAGCTACTTTAGGTAGTTCTAGCGAATTTCACTAAGAGGCCGAGGTAAATTAAGAGGTGCATATTTATTTAGCAAGAAACCTGGAAGAGCCATCTGGATAAACGAAGGGGATTAAAATTTACTTGAGGAACTAAGGTCAAGACCACGGGGTTGGAGGGGAAGGAGGGTATGTCGAGGTCTTAAGAGTAAGTCCTAAATAATGAGCCACAACAGGCTGAGAACTGGATGAGGAAAATTCGAAGGCTAGTGAGATGGTAGAAATGTATAAGGGAGTTTTCTCCTTCTAGATTTTCTTGGAAATTAAATTTTCTGGGTCAAATACAAATGTAGCTTTATGTTGGGATGTATTTGAGCGAGTATGAGGCCTTTTAAAATCCACGGTTATGAATTATGATGAGGGGGTTGTAGAGTCACCAAGGTGATATGGAAGCAATCAAAATATACTTCGCTCACATATACAAAGGGTGCTCAATTTGTCGTATCCCGTGGGAAAAATCCTTAAATAAGTCCCTGACAGAGGCACCAAAGATGTCATATCTCCTAGAGACAACCTTGGATCGCTTCAAGGCTAGTGCATGGGCACATCTAGAATGGTATGTCTCAAATTATTTACAGGATACTGGAGACAACACTTATGATCTATAGATACATATGTACATAGGAAATAGATTGGTTCATTAATACAAGGAAATGAGATATGGATTTCATGTACTTCTGCACAGGTTTAGATCTCATAAATAAGCATAAAAATAGTGGAGGCCAAGAGCTTCAAGGTCTTACAGCTAATAATATTTTGCAGAGTGTGTGAGAGAGGAAAAGAGAGAAGAGTGACTCATCACATAGAGCATAAGGCTTCAAGACTTCTATATTTAACACATGGAGCTTGAGACATTAAGGATTTCTATGCTTACTTGGGCTACAAGCAGAAATAATTAATGAAGGGGGAGTTGAGAGCTATGATTCATGTGCTGCATATTTAAAGATCTAATCTCAATATTCCTCACAGGCATATGCATAAACAATGTTCTGACAAATGAATTTGTGAAACAGTTATAGGCATTTGCATTAACATATAGATAATAATGAATCTGTGAGGGAGCTTGAAACACATCTAGAAACAATAATTACATGAATTCAAGGAAGAAGCATGGACATAAAAATGAGTTAAACAAAGGGGAACACATATTGTAATCCTTTGAAGAGGGAATCACCATTGTTTCCTTGATATTCTGAAAAGATTTGTATTGCAAAGGAGATACAATCTGAAAATATAACATGCAGTCTTTTCTCTAGAATTTTTAAACCTAAACTAAGTCTTGCTTTCCCCTATTTATGAGAGGGGATCAAGAAGCTACATTACCACAAAAATATATACCCCTAGACTCAGCTGTCTGGTCGACTAGCCGTATCAGTCATGAATGTCTCTGTGGCCTAAAAAGATATTACATAAATAAATGGCCCATTTGAAGGAAGGCATGTTATAGGAAAAAAACTAAGTAAACAATCAACATAATAGTAAATGAAAGTCCTTGTGCCCATCCTCTAATCGCATTGGCCTCAGGCTGCAATTTATTCACAGTATGGCCCCTTGTGTTGCTCGGTCGGCTCCCATCGCTTCTTCTTTTACTGCAAGGGTGCCTTGTTCTATGAAATGGGGGTTGGGTCACTTGTAAATGCTTCCTTTTGCAAGCCTGTGCTATGTAGAGGGATGAGGCTCCATACTGAGCCATTAACCTTCCTAAGTCCCGGGTACCTCTCCATTTCTTCGCCATGCTCCATTAAAGTCCTTAGCTACTGGCTCATATTCCCATTAAAACTTTATATTGCACTTTTAGTGCATTGATGTGGTAGGTGAGATGCATTCCATGGAAACAACACAGTCACACAGGTGCGGGATTTTTCCTCTGAAACAAGTGAAAATAGGCATTTTGGCTTTCCCCTTGAGCCCCTTTATCATAGCCCTTTGTGTGACTTTCCTCATATGACCGAAAGCTAAGACCACGGGTTGAGCCCTCAGGCACTAAGCCCTTCGGACCCGTTTCTGGAGGTTTTTTCCTTTGTTATTGATTTCTCTCGCATATTGGCGCTTCAACTTTGTTGTACCCTGCTCTATGATTTTTCCTTGACGCAAGTCAACAGTCCGGACGCGAGATCGCTATAGACCCTTCTATAATCTTATATCGCATCCGGGGGGAGTGCCTGCATATCGCAATCGCTCAGCGCCAATGTATTAAGCTTTTTCCCCTTAACCGTTGCAATCGTTGGTCTGCGGGGTGATGTCATCACTGCCACATGTCACCCTATGAGTGGTGACACATGGAACCCAGAAATGGCCCCATGTCACACCTGAAAACACTGAAACCGGGTGACATGTGTCCTCCATATTGCCACATCATTGATAACGTCAGCTACCATGTCAGTTATAAGGGCCAATCATATTCCACCACGTGGCACCCTATAGGAGAGAGAAAATGGCCTGCCCGACCTTGTTTTTCCATGTATTTCATATGTTAATCAGATTTCAACCCTCTTGGCGCTTTAACACTAAGGCCCCAATTTCGGCGATTTCATGTCTTATCGACATCGGCGGCCTTGGGACCACGTGTTTGTATTGCGTCCCTTTTTTCCTACGATCGTCTATATGAAATATCGGTGATCCATGTCGCGAACCTCCAATCTGTTGTGTGCCACGGGCCCCCCGACTGCCGATATGTGATATTTGTACTGCTGGGAACCGCCGATATTTGATCTTTAGACCCCGCCGATACTTCCTTCCTGTGGGACTGTACCTTAAACCAATTTACGATTGTAATAAGCCCCCGGGTCCTGATATGTGATTTTCCTTCATACTTGATCATTTTCCTGGTTTTTAGGACTTTCCAAGGGTAACTTCAGCATGCTCTAACTTCTAATCCAGAAGTCCATTCTTGGACTTCCATATACCATTGGAAATCTCTTTCCGAGCACTATGGAATGGAGAGGGTCTTATTAAGATCTAAGATATTTTGTGACCTGGGAAGGTGGCTTTAAAATACACTACTCTTGGGCAACCTTGACCAATTGAAATCCACAATGCAGTGAGTAACAATATACCCAACCATGAGCATGCACTTAGTGGGGGAGAAGATCACTTTTATGAGGAGGATAGGATATGGTGTATTTCTTTTAATATTAAGATTACAAGTTATAACATTTTTTTGGATTTATTTTGTATGTGTTATATTCTTTGCACGAATAGTCCCACACACAAATCATATGTATTGGATATAGTGGGAGCTACAGCAGGCGCAATATCCTTCCCTATCTACTTCTAACAAAAGTTTTCGGGAAATTTTTTGCATTCAATTGTAATGGTTTTCAAAACATGGTTTTGGATTTTAGCAATTTTGTAATGCATAGTGTTTCATCCCATCGTTTTGTAATTCCAGTTAAGGAACTATAATTATATTTTAATCTGGGATTAATAGAGTGAGGGTTTATGGATGTTGGAGGATGTACACACCACATAAATCTAAAATATAATGATATAAATAACACATTGTATATTAACATTGTGTATAAATAACACATGGAATGTTTTATTTTTTATTTTTTTTGCTATGGATTTCAATGGTAAAATCTAAGTGTTAGATGTAACATCTCAACTATACACAACATTGTTAGTTTATAGGATCTAAACATTATAACCTTTCAAACCATATTTATATCCAATAGAGATACACTTATCACCTTTACTATCCATTGTATTCCTATTTTTCTTTGGAATGTATACATAAGCATCATAGCCAAATACCCTATGATGTTTAAGGGATGGCTTCTTACCAATTCATATATCACACAGATTTTTTTCATCCATTGTTGATGAGAGTGATCAACCTGTATAGGCGCATTTTTCTTTGTCAGTGCGCCTTGTCTTTCCTCCTGTTCTTGTTTCTGCTTTTCTTCCCTTTCTCTCCTCCTGAGCTCTTATTCTGCTTTTAACTTCTTCTTTGTCTCCTCCAACTTCCCCTCTGCATATTCCAACCTTTTCTTCTCTCTCTTACTCCATTATACTCTCCTTTCGCATTGTTTCCTCTTCGCCTCTATCTCCAAAGCTACTTTCTCAACAAGAGGATTTTCTCTGAACTTGTAGCTTTGCTTCGCCTTTGCGCTCTTCGAAATATTCCTCTTGCCTTTGTCTTGTGTTGGCTTGATGCTCACTATTTTTGTTGTTGTTGCTTCATGTGGTGTTGTTGCATGCAGTGCTGCTTTCCATTCTACATCCGTGTTGATCATTTCATTAAGCCTAGAGAAGTTGTAGCAATACCTCCAAGGATCTTCCTTTGGCCAATGACATGCCTTGTGGATCCATGGCTAATATACCTTCATACAATGGTTGTTTCATATGCATTAGGGATTATACGGATTGAAACTCTTGATGTCGAACCCAAACCTCTTCAATTCCTTGGCCTCGACATTTGCATCCTTCAAGGTACAGATCTCGTACAACCCAATCCGCAAAGGAAGAGTAGGCTATGGTTCCTTCTTCCTCTTGTACAGTCATGTTGATAACCCTATAGAGATGTGGTATGCAACCTCTTGCATGATCATCTTGTCTGTGGAAAACCTTGGTAGATCATGTGGAGGCTTCTCCACACCAAACATCTTGATGAAGGTGCCACCGAGTGAGGCATACCAATCTGCAATGTTAAGTAATGCCTACATCTCTTCTTGGGACATGCAAGGTGGATCATGTTCGAATATCATCCCACAGAGCGAGGCGATGAAGTGGTCAGACAACCTTGACATGAGTCCTCGGTATTTGCACTCAGAGAGAAACTTGCAATAGATGTTCACAACATCCTCTGATGGTGTCCATGTCCAACCCATGTGAGGGAACTAATGTTGGGCACAGATTGCATCAAGCAGGTATGCAGACATAAAGAATCTTTCTTTCTCATCCTTAGGCGGACTCCAGGCATTAGAAACATTCACTTTCAGCTGAAGAGCCAACATGTCAGACTAGATGAATGACCTTCCTTCATTTCCAACTGCTCTAACATAACCACCCAACTCTACAGGAAGGTCTTCGTGCTCTCTTGGCCATAAAAGCGGCGTGCAAAGATGACCAAGAATTGGTAAGCCTTCCTGAGTAACTTCGTCTTGTAGACCTGGTTGGGTGTCGCTCTGAACTTTGATGGATCTTTTACCCAACGCTTCATGATGTCTCTAGTGTTGTTAGGAGTTTAGAACAGTGCATCCATGTAGTTCACCGGTTACGGCAAGTGATACATCTAATGGTATTTTTTCGTCCTAAGGGTGGCAAGTTGTGTTCCACTAGTACTACTCAGTTTCATCTTCTCGAGATCGGTATGTGAGACAATCCAGTGAATGATATCCATGCATGGGGAGGCATGGTACCTGCATGCAACCCTGTACAAGCCTGACTTGTGGATGTTGACATAGACTTGCTGATCTTCCAAATCTTCCTTGAAACTGCTTACAAATATGTCCTTTATTTCCTTCCATGTAATCTTCATGTCCTTCTCTATGAACATTTGTGTGTCTGCATAGATAGGAAAGTTCATTGGAACATGTTCAACAACATCTCTAGTGTTGCTCTCTACAATATCCTTTGATCCAACTCTCTTGGAAACCATGATGCCTGTACTACTGAGAAGTTGCTCAACAATTAATGTACATGGAGATAGAGCAGACACTCACAACAAGAAAATGTTAGCTTAAAAACACAAAGCATTTCAAGGATCGATCATGCAAAAAACTGGGCAACTATTGGGAAAGATTGTGCAGTTGTGACTCTCAGATGTAAGGGACTGTTAGCTGGATCTACGCATTGCGCAGTCTTAACTACCAGTGAGAGGTACTGTTGTTTGGAACTACATAGAGCGCAGTCCAGTATAGCTGGTTGTGGACCGGAATTGTGCAATGTGTAGTTTAGTTTGGCTTGATGTTGATTGGGACTACACATTGCGCACTCCCAGTGGGCAAGACTGGGGACAATCTCTTGGAATTGCGCAAAGTGCAATTGGAGCCAGTCACTAGCATCCTCTGCACAATTCCTAGAGCTAAGGCAGAGCCTTGAGTTCTAGAAATGCACAATGCATTCCAGGAGAAGTTAGATCTTAGCCAAGGTAGCCTAGATCTGCCCAAGGGAAACTTGAAAACGAGTAGATATGAATTCATGAGCGAATGATGGTGCAGATTTGAGTGAATGGTAATGCATGCAATCAAAGGAAGTGAAAAAATCACTCAAATGGATGAACAACAAAACTGGTGGGGAGAGTCATCGCAACAATGACCTTTAGTGCAAAATGAGGTTATGCATGCGACGTTTAAGAAAGATAATGCAAAACTTGAAACAACACTCTATAAGTTAAAAAAAAAAAAAAAAAAAAAAAAAAAAAAAAAAAAAAAAAAAAAACAAAAAAACAAAAAAAAAACTAAGAATTTAGTGATCATTCAATAAAACATGCAAAACAACGCTTAAACAAGCCAAGGAACAAAAGCGGCAGAAAAAGCAGCAAACGACTTGAAAATAAAAACTTACTTGGAAAAGTTGTGTCAATTGTGTTGAAAGTTCATAGATGCCTCGAGAATATGAGAGCTCCAAGATTGAATGTGAAAATGAGCTCTCATGGCATCCATTAAATAGATTTTATCAATGTAGGGTTTATGATGCGCATGCCAAAAATATAGTAAAAAGCGATAAGTGGCGACAGTTTCTAAAATTAGTTCAAGTGTAGCTCCCACTGCTAAAAATAGATCCCTATGTTTTAGGAATATTTTTTGCTTTTTGCTTTTTTCTTTTTTTTGGAAAGGGTTCCCATACATGCATGGAGAAATTGCATAGTTCTAGAGGGAATCATGCAATAGCTGAGGGAATGCTTCTGCGCAATTCACGGGCTGAGTGGCTCTAGCTGCCTCTCATGCTCTATGCAATTTCCCAGCTGAAGACAAGTTGTTAGCTAGGTCTGCGCATTTCTGGAGCCGAAGCTCACCATTGTGTTGATCTGCACAATTCATAAGAGCAAGGCTCACAGTTGGGATGCTCTACGCAATTCTTGAGAGCAAGGTTGGTTGCCCTTGAGAACTGCGCAGTTTGCTAAGGCAATGCAAGAACTTAATCAACCAAGTCACGGGGGGTCCTCTTGTGGTTAGACAAGAAAGCAAGTGAGCACAAGCTGCAAACCGATAGTTAAATTCAAATGAAAACATAAGTACTTGAGCAGTGTGAGACAACTTGCTAAGATTTAATGAGGGAGGCTCCATAACGAAGTGAACGCAAAATTTTGGAGTGTGGTTGTAGCCGCTACAACAGACATACAAAATGAAACAGATCCAATATTGTACATGGTTATAGCCTTTGCATGTACATGGTTATAGCCTCGGAAGAGGCCAAATAAAATCACAAATAATTTGATTGGTCCTCAAACATCAATATGAAAATTGATAATCGATAAAGTACAAGGGTATAAAAATTTAGCTTATTCTCAAGCGAACTAATATTGTGAAAACATTTCGATTACTATGATCAAACTTTAGCTTATTTTCACGTGAACTAATAATAAGAAGACATTTCGATTACTATAATCCCATGTGGGACGAGAAAGACTAAAAAACTCTATCAAAGATTGTGGAGTGAATATTTATCTAAATTACAAGGTCAATCTTCATTGAATTTCTTTTTTTCAAAAGAAAAATCATATTGATTAAAATGAAAACAGTTACATATTTGGATTAATCCGCAGCATCCAGAGAGGGATTTTTATGATCACATAGCTCATAACTATGCATAGAGCGAAACAGGTCTGAAAAAACATTATGATTTGTATAACAGAAAGAACATATTACGATCAAATGAAAACCATATGGATCGGCCATGATACGACTCAGATGCCCAGGAATTGCAGAAGGGCCTTGATGCGCAGCAGCGTAGAGGAGATGGTACTTCTGTGACCATTGAAGATGGAGTCATTCCTCCAAAGCCATATCGACCAGCAGACTGGAATGAAGATAGAGCGCCTTGATACCGTCTGTTTGCTCCACCAGAAGAAACCTTCCTGAACATAGGAGAAACATAGATGAGGAAAGTCCAAATGGAGGGAGAGATCATACCAGATTTGCTTGGATGTATGACATTGGAAGAACGTAAAACCTAAATTACCATGACCGACAATAAACAACTTTTAATAAATTGCGAAACCATGTCATAGCTAGTTACGTTATGCGTTGACTGAGATTATTAGGTTTGATAAGCTATCCCATAGCCTTTTAATAATTTGATAGGTTATGCCATAGGTGGGTAGTCTTTTTCTTAATATAAAAAAGTGTTTTCTAATTAGATTTAATAACAAGAATGAACTTGCTAATATTAATAAATGTAATCAACTTGAGAATATAATCGATAGGTACAAGGCAAAGCACTAGCTCTCCTTTTAGTTCACCAACATGTGAGGAGATACAAATTATTATATATATATATTATATATATTTAATATATATAATAATATAATATATTTATATCTTATATATATTGGGAACATTAAACATAAAAATAGTTTTAGATATAATTTTTTACTTTTAAATATGATGGGCACTGTATCAACAAATATATATAGTATATAGATTTCCAATTGCAAAAAAAATTAGTATAATTTGTTTTAGTTTAAAAATATATAATAAAAAAAATATGTTTTAAAAAGATTGTATTTCATTCATTTTTTAATTAGAGCTCACCATTTATCATTTAATATTATAACAATAAATATGATCATATCAGATATATATAACATATAAAAAATACTTATAACCAAATCAATATATGTAAAAAGTATCATCATCATCATTATCACTATCATCATCATTATCAATGTGTATAGTTCCAAAATTCATTAACAAAATTTACATTTTTGGATATTTGAGTAATCAAAGTTAAAAATATATCTTATAAATAATAATATATAAATTCGTAATTCTAATTATTAATTTAAATTTAATTTTTCTTATTATAAAATTAACTCTAGTTCTATTAATTAAATCTAATTTCTATTTAAATAATATTCATAAAATTAAAATTCAAACCTTCTTAATATTATAAAATATTTTATAATATTAAATTTATTTTTAAAATATAGATTTATCATTTATTTCATTAATTAATTTTAACATTTTATTTTATCAAAATTTTCTATATATGAAAAAGATGATTAATGTAATATATATTAAACTTTAAGAAAGTGAGATTAATTGAGACCTTTTAATATGGTGCGACTGGTGTCCTCCTTCGGTGTACCGTGTACGTTTATACCTCATCAGAATTTGTTTTCATATCGAGCTACAGAATTTTGGATACTTTGACCATAAGCTCCTTGCATACGACAGACATCTCAATTTCTAATTATTTTGAAGTGTATATAATAAGCAGAGTGAACCTTTCAATATGAAAAAAATGTAATCAACTTGAAAATATAATCGAAAGGTAGGAGGCAATGAAGTCAGATCTTTTGCAACTGCTCTCCTACGGGAGACAACAAAATCTATCTATATAAATAAAGAGAGTTTTATGAATATATATTTTTTATTTTTAAATATAATTGAGTATGTATATACCTCCTATATATATATAAATTTTAATAAAAAATTCATATACATAATCAAATATTTAGTAAAAATATATGTAATTTATTTATTTTTTAATAGATTGAACATAATTATTTAAAAATGTGTAATTCATTCCAGTTGTATTATTATTTTATAATATTAATAAACAATAATAATTCACCAACACCATCTATATATAAACTATAACATTTCAAATAAAAAATTATTATACCGAGAGATTTTCTACTATATATGTTTCTACTTACAAATATAATTGGGCATGTACTAATGTGTTGTAATTGCCAATCATAAATATATAATATTTCAATGTTCAACTATGTATTCATTTAACTCTTTTGGTAAATCCAAATGTTAAAATGGATTTATGATGATAATAATTGAAAAGATTAATAATTAGCTATTATTTTGTTATTAATTTAAAAATACTTTTAGTTTAAATTAATATCATAAATTAGGGCACATATCAATTATGTTATTAAGAAAATAATTATAAGTCAAAGATTTAAAATATAGATTTTATTTAGTTTTATTAATAATTTAATTTTTTTAATTATATATATTATATATATATATATATATATGATATTATATATATATGATGATGATGATGATGATGATTAATGTCTACTAAGACCAATGTGGCCTATTAAACTTCAAGAAATGAAAAAGAATCCAAGTGTGATTCTTCAAAATCTTGTTTCCATGATCAAAGAGAAGGGAAAGAAGTGCTCCAAGATCGCTATAGTTAGGTTGGCTTAATAGGTCAAGAAGATTGGAAGTGTGGAAGATGTTAGGGAATTGAGAGCAGATGTGAGTAAGAGTCGGGCAGTCTAAAGGAAGTGTTTTTCATCTTCCACCATCTTAGTATCACAAATCTGACAATTTATATCGTTCTGGGGAGTCTTGGGAGTAGACCACCACCCAATTTCACTTCGAAGCTCATGAGAATTAGTTTTGATCCTAGCAATGTTCATTTTTTTCTTAGTGTTGGTCAACACAAAGAGATAATTATGGTTATCAAGGGTGGGGTTGATCACCTCCTTATAGTATCTTAGCTTCCTTTTACCCTCAAGCTCTTTATCCTCCCACAACTTGTTCTTAAAATTGGAGGTAATAGTATCTTTGACAGTATCTTTGCTTCCCATAATGATCTCCTCCTTAATTACCTAATGGTTGAGGCAAGACTGGGCATCCTTATGCTACCCGCACTTGATGAGAAGGTAGGGGTTTTGACTAAAGCAATTTTTGGGAGCCTCTTGGATTCCATGTTGTAAAAATTCTTCTTATACATCATATATCTAAACTTAGCAGTACTTTCAATGGGGGACAAACCAACTTCAATCAAGAGGACAGGATAGGGAGTATTTCCCTTGATCTTTAGGTTGTAGGTTATGAATTGCTTTTGAATCACCTTAATCTTTCTCCATGATTCTCTGGATATACTGCAACCCCAAACTTCACATTCGTATAAGACAACAAGGGTGATGAGAGTCTCAAAGATGAACCCCTTTTTACTCCAAATACAAATATTGATCGACTTACAATTGTTTTCAAGATCATAATAAGATTTCCAACCTCCAATAATCATTTTCTCGATGCTATAATTCTAGCTGAGTTAATGAGGGAAGTCAATACCAAAATATTTATAAGAAGAAACCTGCTCTAAGCAATGGTTATTATAAATGAAACTACCACGGGTGATCTTTTTGGATTTAATGATCATGACTTTAGTCTTGTCGGTATTAACTATCATACCCATCTTGGAGTAGTAGACATGAAGAGTCTTACGTTGCTTGTTTAGGTCATCATGGATTTTTGCAAGAATATCGATATCATCAGCATAAAGGAGAAGAGTAATGATTATACCAGCAAGCTCGATGCCCTTGCATCCTGCAGTTTGTTAGGATATTCCGACACATAGGAAATAGTTAAGTATAACTTGATCTAGTGTAGAGTTAGGTAAAGTGTGTTTCTTTACTATGTACTTTTGTAACTTACAATCTGATGGTCACGATATGTAGTGATCCAACAGTTCATTCTCTCCTCGGTATTACCGACACTTGATCCGTGGCTTAGCACCCGATTGGTCCATGATCTCTATTTAAAGAGCATGGAGGGTCATTTAGGTTAACTTTTCATGAGAGAAGCTTATGTAAAAATTTTCATTCTTTTATTAATTAAATTGCCTGAAGTGGCCGCATTGGCTCAGGCCGTGGACTGTTTCCCTCTTTGAGGGTTTTAACCACGTCAAAATACTGGTGTATTGATCTGTGATTTGTTTGTGAGCGGTGTCCTTTGGTGTTCTGTCAGAGGAAATTACCCTGTAAATTCCTACACAGTTTCCAGACACTCCTCTAGCTTAACAATGTTATGCCAAAAAGGGTAGGGATAAGGGACACCCTTGCTTAACTTTGATATTGCATTTAATGTCTTTAGACCACCCTTCATTGGTCTTAAGCTTGGCAATGACAGTCTCATAGAGGCGGATCACAACAATCCTCAGTTCAGGAGGAACCATGATCTCTTCAAGTCTCACCCAAAGCTTATCTTAAGGAACAATATCAAAATCTTTTCTAAAGTCCACAAAACAACAGAATGGATCAACTTTACTATTGCAACATTCCTCTACAATGATCTTGAGAGTGACAAGATGGTCAATAATCGAGCGATGTCTCCTAAGACTAGCTTTCCCTTTTGCTCTTTTACCCTGGATTTCAAGCCAAAGGCTAAGCTTCTTTTCCAAAATGAGCCCATATAGCTTGGCTAGGATGTGGCTAATCATAATGGTCCTATCGTTAGAGGGAATGATTTTTTCCCCATTTTTAAAGATAGGCACAATAAGGCTTTGCGTCCAAAGCTAAGGGAAGCCATGCTTTACAACGAAATTGAGAAGCTTGTGGAGATGAGGAATGAGGATAGATCTTCCCATTTTAAAGATCTCAGCTTGGCATCCTTCAATATATGTATTTTTCCCATTAGCGAGCTTATTAATCCGAGAATTAATGTCTTCCAGCGAAAATGCATCCTCCTTAATAGGAGTGTTTAAGGTGGTTCCCATAGTATCTGGAGAGTCATAAAACTTCTTAAGATAGTTGTCCCAATTTTCTAAGGGGATAGAATGACTATCTTTAGTTTTATGAACAAGCACATTCCGCCAAAACTTTATGGGTGCGACTTTAGAAAGGTGGAGAAGATGTTCTTATCTTTTATTAATATATGACCTCTTCTTCCTCTTGATGAGAGCTTTGCATATATTTATATTCCAGAGCTTAATGATTTCATTAGGAGTGTCTCTAATCGTTTTCTTGGCAATTTTACAGTATTTGTCATACCAAGGGTTGGAAGTTCTATTATTCTGCTTATACGAAGTCTCATTAGAAAACTTGTTAATGGTATTGGAAAGGGTAGTACAATAAAATGGTAATAAATTTGATCAATGTTGCTATTATAAGTGAGGAAGCCTAAATCCCTTAAGAAAAGGTTGACCTTACTTCTATTGAAGCGAATGTGTCTTTTTCTTTCACTAGTCTCCTGCATGTGGGTGTTATGCATAACAAGATTGAGGGATAAAGAAAAAGGTCTATGGTCAAAGTCAGGTTTGAATCTGTTAAGTAGCTCAAAGTTTGTAATATGGTTGAGGACAAGGGTTTCAGAAATCACATAATCCACGACACTGCTACCCAACCCATGGAAACAGGTCATCTGACCGAAAAGGGGCCACTTTTTAATACCATTACAGATGATTAGGTCCTGATAACTACAAAGTTTGAGAAGCTCGATGCCAAATAAGTTCTTGATTATGTCTACAAAGTTTCTCTTGAATTTATTAGCTAAGTTACTATCTTCATCAAGCTACAGGGGATTGGGGTTAGAGTTGTTACTTAACATAATAGCTTGGTTAATAGTAGTTTTAGCATTCAAGTCCCCAAGCAAAAGGATATTACCTTCATTCCTTAGGTTGAAGGTGTCTTTTGCTAAGGTATTGAAAGGACAATCCTTATCCAAGTTTTTCTTATAGGATGTAGAGTTGATAGTTGTGAAATAGCAGATTACAAGAAATATCCTATTGGTGGTAGAATCAAAGATCTCGATCCAAATGTATTGATTGAAGGGGTCAATTTTATGAAGTCGGATGTGAGAGGAAACAATGTTCCTTATATATTAGGTTATACCAACAAAACCCCTCCGAGAGGATTTCTTATTCCAAGCTAACCAAAGAGTGAAACTGTCAAGGTGAGGAACCCTAGATTCGTCATGCTCCCAAGTTTCAACTAAAAGAATAAGATCAATATCACTCAGAATCCAGCTTAGTATATGACCTTTACACCATGGAAAACCATGACAATTCCAGAAGAGGATCTAGAGTGATGCAAGTCCCTATTTATCACTCGTGCTTGAAACTTTATCTCTAATAATCGCATTTGTATTCCTAATGATTGCCCATTTCCCTACCTTTCTTATCTCCTTGACCTTTTAGACTTCTTTCCTCAGTTTAGCTTGGTCTTCTTTCCTGAGTATATCAAATTTATGTTCATTACAACTGACCTTGACATGGATTAGTCTATGTTTATGCTCAAGTATCTTTCCTACCCTTATTGCTTTTGTGAGATAAGTTGTTTGAATTTGAGATTTTTTTTTTTAGTTGTTATTTAACTATTTCTAATGTGTCTTCATTGTTTGTTCTTCTATACCAACAATTATAAGGTTTAAGGCTCTTTTGTAGCAATCATGTTCGAGTACAATTAGTTTATTAATTTCCTGTTTTATGGCTTTAATATCTAATTTATTCTCTATGTTATTTAGGGCCAAGTTGTTATGTAGTTATTCTTTTAGATTTTTAATCTCGCTTTTCAAGGTGTCATTTTCTTTAGCCATTGTTTGTTTACTATATTTGATTTCTTGAATTTTACCTTTCATTCCTTGGAGTTCATCGAGTGTGATTATTTTATTTTCTAATGACTTGTGGTTGTTGTCAAGCATTGTAATTAATTCTAGTTTAAAATGGTTTTCTCTTTCTTCTCTTCATCTTTCTAAAGATTATTTGGATGGGGTCCCCAAGGGTAGAATTGAATAAAGTATTCATTCTTTGTAAATAATTTTTTATAAGATGTAAAGTCTCCATGAAATTTTGATGTGGAGAGCACAGATAGATAGAGTCAAAGGGACTTTAGCCCCTTGTTTTTGGTCGGTTTTAAAGACTCACCCATGAGCTGAGGGCCATGGTATTGTATTATTAAATCTATAAATAATTGAGTCTTAGTGATTCTTAGATATAACGGGGGATAGAGATTAGTTGAAGATTTTTTGTTGTCTTGAGCAAGAGCTAAGGCAGGAAGGCTCTGCTTCCTGCACTTAGACAGAGAAAGGGAGGCTCCTATAGCTGAGTGCCCAGGAGGCCTGGATAGAGTCCGCAGCTAAGTGTGTGAACCCTTGCAGCTATGTGCACAGGGTAGAGAGTGTAACCTGTGAATGAAAGATCAATAAAGACAATTTTTTGAAGAATTAATGTGTATTTCCATTGCATCTGTTTATGTTATATGTTGTCGATTAATGATATGTTTTATGAAATAATGATTGAATGCTACACAAATTTATTGAATCTGTCTTAATAATGTATGAAATTAATTCTTAGTCACTTCTGCGAAGTTACATCCTATTTCTCTTATATTTTCTAACGAATTAAGTAGATCTACATGAACTCCTATCTAGGGTTGCTTGTTGATGTGTGAAAGTAGGTAAATCGATTGTTTAAGGTCTACAAAGACCGATCGTGGACCTTCGTGAAGGTCTGAAGGCATCTTTAACTTAGTTACAGTAACAAGCCCTATAAGTCTATTGATCTGCATCATGGCATCTCTAAGGCACTGGAAGACATCACACTAGTATCTGGATGCATAAACTTGGTTCTTGCATCCCCCAATACTACTTCGGGTGAGACTACAGCCTGTGCTATGCGTGTTGTTGCCGAAAGGGCCAGCATTGTAGGCTTTTATTGGTTGGCGCAACTAACTTTGAACCTATGTCAGGACCCCCTAAGCCAACAAATGGTTCTGTTGTTGGGACCGGGATCTGCATAAAAGAAATGTGTGATGTCGCATCATTGGAATCCGACTAAGAAAGAAAATGAAAAGTGGTTAGATCGGAAGATTCACGAATTTGCAATTCAAGAAAACAGGGATCCGCGCTTGTCGAAGGAGGATTGGTTGAATAGGTATCTGTACATAGAGGTACATGAAATTTTCTCTAGCGTTTTTCCAATTGAACTATATGAGTGGTTAGATAAATTGGCAGACAGTAAAGGAAGGTGGAAGCTTGACGGTCTTATAGTTTGGACGCCATAATTGGTGCAAAGATTAGAGACATTCGATAACAATATTGCGTGGGTTTTCGATCATTGGCTTGATCAAGTTCTGGGAGGATTTGTTAATGAATTTTCTGTAGACACATTAGTTAGTTATAGTGAAGCGGAGTGAAATTATTCAAAGGACCGTGAGGTGAGTACATAAGGTCATTAAATATTTGGATTAAGATGTTGTTGTGTGAAAAGAGGATAATTCCATTACCTTTATGTTCGGAGCTACGCGAAGTGGAAGATTCTTTAGAAATCGTGAAGAATCTGGTCCAGAGTATAGCCCATTGATTGGGCCTCCTTCAAGTGACGACGAAGGTGCGGTGCAGACTACGCCGTGGAGCGCCGTTCAGCTAATAAATTAGGGTATTCTTAGAACACATCATCCATTCACTCCACCTCCACCCCCAACTCCACCACATACACCTTCACCCACACCTCCACCTCCACCGCCACCATTCAACATGGCAAACACAATGAAGATGTCAATCTTCAAGGGCATAGGAAATGAAGATCCAGAGAAATTATGGTTTGTTACAAACGTTGTATGGACAGTGTAGCAAATCACCGATGATAATATAAAGAAGTCACAGTTGGTTACCGCCTTGAAAGATTGTGCATTAACCTAGTACATTAAGTATTGTGCTGACAATCCTCATGCATCGCTAGCAGAAACTCAGACAACTTTGAACAAAGAGTTTAGTAAGCCTAAATTTAACGCGCAATCGGTAATTGAATTTAAGGAGATCCTAATGAGGGTTGAGGAGACACCTTGGGACTTTGATCAGAGGTTGAAGTGCCACATCAGACGGGTTAACGTGCAAATATCAGATAGCCAACATCGCGACTGGTTTATCGCGTCACTTTTGCCCCATTTAAGAATTGCTTTATCACAGCAGAAGATAGCAACGCAGGCAGAGGCCCTGGGGGTAGTGATGTGGTTGCATGCATCACCTATTTAGGATACGAACCTAGGGGTATAACAGATCCACTCACAGTTAGCAAGCCTACACCTAGAATTACAGAGTTTGAAGAAAGAAAAGGAGACTAAGCCAAAAGTGCACATAGAGGTTTGGTGCTTCAAGTACAAGGGTCATGGGCATGATAAAGATCATCATCCAGTATAGGAAAACTATCTTATAGGGAGAGAGTTAGCGCCCCTAAAGCCAGAAGCCGCAATCTGGCCAATCACAGGAGTTGTGCTATGGTGTGCCATTTGTCAAGTAATGACAAATAACTACCACTTATTTCAGAAGTTCGTTCAGACACCTCAGCAATTGTTATGTAATTTCTGTAAATTTGTGGGCCACAATGAGTGCCACAGTTGAAGCTATGAGCTGATGATGGAAATAACCCCTACTTACCGTATGCAAGTAGAAACTTGGCCTCCAGATCAAGGCACAAAAGGAGCGCGCGGGGGTTTTCAAGGTCGAGGACGAGGGCAAGGAGGAGGACCTGGTAGAGTGTTAGGCCCCTATAATACTAGTGTAACCCCTTATTGTTATTAGTACAACCCACTTATTATATTGATGTACCCATGTAGTGCCCATATTGTTACTATTGTGCCACATAGAA
>APFE030874729.1:0-15408 GCA_000404065.3 Pinus taeda
CTTGATCATTAGGCTAAGTTGTTTGAATAATTATATCACATGTGCTTTTGATCCTTTTATGGTTTATGTTTGTAGGTCCTACCAATCAATGAAGAGATGCATTAAGTCACAACTAGGCATCTTCATTAGGCATTTCATGAAACTGATGAGGGATCTATTCATTAGCTAGATTTCTTATAATTCAAACAAGTTCAACTTAGGGAAAGAGTCAGTTCATCTTTCATGATTGTTTCTAGTTTCAGTTTAGGATCTACGGATATTGTTGTTGTCTGCAAGATGGATTTTCCGGTGTAACAACATGTTGTTGATTGTGTGGTTTTTGTTGATCAAATTCAAGTTCTCAACAAAGAGGCATTTGATAGGTCAAAATTTTTTGAATACAAATATTATGTAATTTGGGGAAACGAGTCTACAAATGCTAGAAGAGAATTGATGTAAGAATATCCCATCAACTTTTGTTTTGAAACATTTAAATGCATCGTTTATGTTTTTTTAACATATACATAAGAAAATTTATTAACATGATATCATAGTATGGTTAATGAGTATAGCGTGTCTATGAATTTCATCTAAAGGGTTAGATTTATTCATAGTGAATTTGAAGAAAATAGTGATGGGGATAAGGAAAATGTTACTCTAATCTTTAGGAAAGAATGTTGTAAGGAAATAGGTTATCAAATTGAGGGAAGTATCAATGTAAAAGGTAACAAATTAAATTTAGATGTATTCAGAGTCATGGATAGCATTTTCCAGTTGGAATTTACAACGGTGGAGATATGGGAATTGATTGATAAGATTTTCAACATGTGGATGAATATTGGCATAAAAAATCAAAAGGTGAAAAGGTTTAGACCCTTAATATGTACCAACAGTAAGAGCAGTCCTGAAATCAAGGATATTCTAGATGATATGACTATCACACCTTGGAGAGAAATGCAAGGAGTGAAGGATGACAAACTTTTCAAATTAACATTATCTCGTGTAAATTCAGATGAATTATCATTGGATGAGATATGTGAGGAATTTAAAAGAAAGTTTGTTGAATTATTTTTACTTATTTTTCAATTATAATTATTTTTTAAATATAACATATTGTTGCTAGTAGTATTTGTTATACATATCACTATATTAACATTTTTTACTTTATTTATTCAATGATAAGGTTTATATCAAACTACAAGAACAGATGGTTATAGTATTGAATGGAGAGAGTTGGGATGATGTTGTACACAACTACCAAGATTCAAGTTCTACAACAACACTAAAATATTTTTATCTTGCATCCAAAAAGGTATGATGATCTATACATTCATTTTATTCATATGTAAACTCTTTTTATTTTATTAATTATACATATATTGTTTATTTTATTAAAGACATCAAAGAAGGATGCAAATGGAGTACGAGATAGTTTCTAAATTTTTATTGAAATAATTAAGTTGGAAAGGTTGAGAAAGCAATGTCTTAGAAATTTTGATCTTGATCCTCATCTTAATCATTATGTTTGAAATGGGATTGACACTATCTAATATCAAATGATACAATGTGACTATGAAGAGATTGCAAATCTGATACCTAAAAGGCAATATTTTGTAGTTATTGCAGATATTCCTCATGGTCTCAATTTCCCAAACATTGGATATGATAGTGAGGCTTATAGTTATCAATATTTTAATGAAATGCTACAAAATTGCAAGAATTCACAACATCACCACCTCAGAGATTTTTGACATTTTATTCAAACACATAATTTGCAATGTTATTTTCAAGCTTCAAGGGAAAAGAAAACTCAACGATGTAGCTTACATGGTAGGACATTGAAATAATATGTTTGTCTAATTTAAAAAATATATATTTATGTACAAGTCAATTGAAGTTTTTCTATTTCATGCTATAGGAAAAATTCAAATCTTATTGGTTGCAAAGTTCAGTCTATTATAAGTGATTGTGGGTTCATTCATGTCAAATATTGGATAAAAGATGATAGTTATAAGCCTATTCTTTTGAATCTAGTAGATGTAAAGAGTCATAGCTATGTAATGGTTCGTGATGCTATTGTAAGAAAACTAGCATATGAGGATAAAGATGCAAAAAGAGAGATAGCTAAGATTTCTCAAAAATCACAGGCATTGAATAACTATCTTATATATTTATATTCAAATGAAGGAGATTGCATTTTCAATTTTTTCTCAGATTCAGGTAAGTTTTATTATATAAAATTGAATTTCAATATTTTCCTTTTTAATTTTTCTGTGTTTATACAAATTTACTTAATTATTTCTTTTGTACTTGATGATTAGGTACAACACTAGCATTTTTCCTACAAAAAGCAAGAAGATGCATAGCACTGAAAAAATCTTACTGCACTGCAGTTTTATTCAATAAAAATTAATGTTATTAAATTTCTTCAAGATGAAATGCAATAGTTTTGTTTGAGGAAACATAATTTTAATGAATCACATGCGGAAATAAAGGCAAAGGAACCTCAACCACCATTAGATGAAATGATTGGAAAGTCATGCTTTAGGAGATTCGCAGATATCAAAGATTCATTAGAAGAGGAAAATGACTAAACTAAACCACAAAATACATTCGAAGACGAAAAAAATGAAACCCTTGAAGATGATGATCATGGATTATATGATAATGCATAGAATTTAAGTTATGCTTGCAAATCAAGCTCAATCTTGAGAACTATTCATTAGTTATGCGTGTAATGTTTTGATTTTGAGATTTTATGAGAATACTAAGTTTTCAATTATTGATGTTATACTTTTAATATTTGTATTAAATAGTTTTGACTTTAATTTTTATGTGAATCACTATTTTCGTAAACTCTGAATATTATTATTTCTTGACTTAGAATTCATAAAAAATGTTATTTTTTAAATCTGTTTTGTTAAAATTTTCTCATAAAGATCATTTATTTGACATGTCATTTTTTAGAAAAAAAAGGTCCCAAAATGTATATATTTTTGTCAAATACTTAAAATTATTATTTTTTTGGTGACAAATATTTAATGTACATTGAAATACTAATTAACGATACATAAATATATAGAAAATCTTAAGTTTAAAACATTGACTCTTTTTTTTTAAACTGGCAAATGAAGAAAGATTTCATTGCAAAAAAACAATGAAAATAAAAACATTAAAGACACTTAAAAATAGATATCTCAAGGAAAAAGATGATGACTACTTCAAAAATTGTTAAATTTAAAAATATTATCCACACTTAATACATTAGAAAATTTGAAGTGTCAAAAATAAGCCCCCCCAAAAAGGGGTTGATGTTCCATCAACGCTTTTTAAAATCAGCATAAAAATCACTAACATTTTAAAAAATGTTATTCTTAATGGATAATAAATTTTAAAATATAAAAAATATGCTGAGGAAAAAAGAAAAAAAAGATTTATTTTGAATCAACACTTTTCAAAATATGATGATTTTTTACTACCTCTAAGAAGTGATAACTTGATACAGTTCCTGTTTGATATGTGTTTATGCCTTGAAAATCACTGCAACAACATTGGGGGATAACCACCCGGTCCGGACCTTAGTACAGCTCCTTTTCCGTTTGGGATGGTGGCTCCAACTGGAGATAACGGGACCAGTTTCCCGATAATGAATAAAAGGGATGGATGAGTGATGAATAGTTTTCTTTAATGATAGGCGACTAGCTTATTCTATTGACAAAAATAGGAAAACTAATACTAATCCCGGGAACAATTTATTCATTCGGAATGCAGCGTTTAATGATCATTATCTATCTAACAGGCATATAGATGACTCTGTAAAATAAACAGAGATATTCAATCATTTAAAGATTACTTCATATGAATAGTCCAAATGAAGTGATTAACACAAATTACTGCATTCACTATTTATATCATCGATACATATATATGATTGAAAGAGAAGCATGCTATAAATAGCCAATAGTGGGATGCATAAAGGATGCTGCGAAAACACACACATATATATATAAGCGATAATAGCAAGAGCAATTAAACGAAAATTCATATAAGAGGAATGAGTACAGACACAGATAATAGTACCATGTGAGCTGTTAATCAATCCCAAATATCAATCGCTATTCAAAATCTTTCCTTCAACACAGAAATGCTTTTAAACAAAGACAGTAGTGCACTTTTGTATAAAAACCTTCCTCATTAAAATCAGAATAATTGGTCCAGTTTCATAAAATAATATCCCTGAAGTACAATAGTGCAACTTCAGGTTTTAAGTCATATACAAAACTTTACGACCCTTTCTAAATGCATGAAAGGGTATATAAATACTACTAAGCTAAAAAAATCTATGAAACAAAATCCTACTAAATTGGCATCAGTAAATGCAATCTATCTCCTTGGGGTGATCTGGCAGTCGGCGATGTGAATCATGACTCGGGCTGCTTGCCTTTAAACCTGAGCTGGCTTATCACAAGCATCGACTCCACTTCTAGCGGTCTGTTGAGGTGCAAGATGAGTTGGGCAGCAAAGGTGGCATCCTGAATGTCGGGTATGATATACCCAATAGCATCTGTGAGGCATTTTAAGGCAGCTCTTTGGCTGTACGGCTTCACTAAGAAGAACCAATAGGCATCCCATGTCAAGCTGTTGATCCCCGCGATTAATCTTCCATTTTTCTCTAGCTCTGGGTAGCATGAATGCTCCAACATCTTTGTTGTTGTTAATTGGCCTGGAGTACATTGGAAAATCATGTTAGACAAATAAAGAGTATTATTTACTAATTCAACCAAATTACCAGTGGTTGCCTTGCATCTAAAAATCGCTCTTTCTGCCTTCATTAACTGTGATTTCCATTCTGTAAATAATATTTCCTTGTGCGATTCCAGAATTCTTGGTAGGTTAGTCGCTTGGCCCTGATCGGAATCTTGCCATTCCAGAAAATTTGTCAGTGTTTCTTCGGCCTGATCCAAATCTGTCCTTGCCTTTTCTACCTTTTCGCTTATGGATGCTACCAACTCGCACAATGGCTCTGCCTGGGTAATTTGCTGACATAGGATTTTAACCTGATTTATCAATGCTTTATTTAATTGAAGCGCCTCTGCTTTAAACTCATCTACCTGAGGGAGCCTTTTCATTTGCTCAATTTGAGTTGATAATTGAGCGATTTGCTCATCTTTAGATTTTATCATTCCCTCAGTTGATATTTTTAATTGATCCAATGTTGCCGATAGCTCCTTTTGCCTTTGGATTGCACTCTCGTCAATCCTCTGTTTCTCCTCTTGTAATTGCTTAGTCAGCTGATAATTGTTTTGTTGTTGTACTAGCAATTCCTGCTCTGCCTTCTGCTGCACTTCCGATAATTGAGCCTGTAGCGAAAAGATGTCTTGATCTTTCACTTTTAATAAACTGTTCACCTCCGATGCTTTATCAATGGTCACCGCCGAATATGCTCCATCGTATTGCGATAGCTTTGTTAAGTCATCGGAGGGATCAAATTCCTCTTTCCACACAACATTGCCCATTACTGTTAATTCAAGGAATAGAGAAGGTTGATCAGCCCTTTTCCTCTTCCTCTGTCGCTTTACAATAGCTTTATGCTTTGGGCTGTAGAATACATCCAAGGGGGGAATCTCTTCTATTTGCAAAATGATTTCACGCGATTGATCCTTAGGAATTATTTTTGTTTCTTTTGATTTGGGTGGGTCGCTAGTTTCGCCCGAAACCTGTTTTGATGTCGCTTCCTGTGTGTCGCCCTCTTTAGAAACCTCATCATCTTTTGAGCACTCTAGGTTGCTGATGATTGAGTTGAATTGTTGCCATTGTTGGAGCAAATTTGGATCAATTTGTGTATCATCATTAACTTTCGAGCTGCCCTCTTCTTGAGTTTTCGCTTGGGTTTCATCCTGTCGCTGCACATTTTCCTGGGTTTCTTCCTACCTGAGATTATGCACTTCCTCCTGCTTCTTTGATGTAGTAGGAGGTTGCGTATTACTTTGCTTCTCAGGCTCGTTTGATTTTGTCATTGTTGGAGTAGTCGCTAACAGGTCTAGAGGCAGAGTTTGCAACCTTTGTTCTCTAATTCTGTTGAATTCGGTTAGGCCCTCATCGTTGTATTCATTTCTGGCAAGCGATTTAACTTGATATAGCGACTCGGCGAATGCAAAAAAATCCTCAAATCTGTCTTCTTTGTGCTCGAACTTGGCCAATTTGGCCTGGTCGAGCGCATTGTAAGCGATTTTCCTTGGATCATACTGCCTGCTTGGCAGAGTGGCTAGAGTCAGCAAATTTATCTTCCCAGCTTTCTTCTCTGCATGTTTGATATCATGCAGAGTGTAAATACCAATTCGCAGGGGAAAGGAGGGCCAGACATACTTTTTTGCTTTTTTCAGGGTCTGAGTAACCCCATCGGCATTGATTTGATAAGCTACTTCCCTGGCAAGTAACTTATCAGGGATGTATAGTGGAAGCACATGGGGCTTGGCCTGACTACCAAAAACTCTAATGTAGGTGAATTTCTCTTCTCCGAACCAACTTGCTACGGCAGTTAAATCCACCCCTGCTTGTTCAGAAATTTTCGGGGCAGGCTTATCAAAAATGGAGTAATGAATCGGCAACATGAAACCATTGCAGATTTGATATATGTGGTGTTTGTAGTTGGTCTTCCACAACTTTTGATGATATATGTGGATGGGTGTGGGGTCTTGCGACGTCCACCTCCATCCAAGCACAGGAAATTCAGAGTTAAAACATAAAACATCCAACACATAGGCACTGTAATAAAATGGTGGAATGAACCTCTTTGTGACACGAGAATTAAATCTGAAATTAAGAATGGCCTTGGCTAACTTATCAGATAATATATCCGCCCAATCCATTATCTTTCCACTACATGCCGCCTCCATTAAGGGGACCATTTCTATGGTAAAATTGGCGGAGTCATGTAATCCCCATAGTCTACACATCATAATCCTAGCATAGCAGTAAGGAGAACATAAAGAGTCGACTGAGTACTTACCCGAGGATTCATGCTTTTGCTTTGCTAGATTTTGTCTCCAACCTCGAATTGGTTCGGACTCGGTCTCATTTTCTACTCGGAACTTCTCCAGGAATGCCATGTTATACTTTTTCTCTTCTGCCAGCAAATGATACATTTGCCTTGGATCTTTGGCTCGAAAAGAACTGAAAATCCTCCCATCTGCAGTGCTGAACATTCTGTCTATAATTGGGATCTCTTGACTTGCCCACCTTACCACATCCATATATGGGAGAATTTGCTCTCAGGCCGCTATTCTGTGAAGAAAGAAATTGGCCAAGTCTTTTAGATTAGCCTCAGATTTGCTAGTATTGTCGCATGAGACTTGTATTCCCATCACCCTCGGCTCTCCGGCTTCAATCAAGTTATATGTTGCTTGCCAAGTGGCTCTGGTAAGTCCCAGGCATGTAGTATCTGATATAAGCCCTTTCTTTCTACTGCTTGGATCAACAACAGATTACCCTGCGACTGGCGAAGCAGAAGGCATTGTAGTCTTTTTGGACTTCATTCCCATTCCACTCAAATCTGTCTCTGCGGAAAAATTCTGCACAGAGAGAAAGATAGGCGTAGTAACATGAAACAATAACATGAATCAAATAGACCGAGGTATATATATATCTTGATAAATTCATGGTGATCGATCAACTTAAGACGACTTCGGATCAAATCTGTGAATAGATCGCAAGCTTGATGTTTTCATTAAATGGCCGTTAAGGCCTGTCAATCTCATTAATACCAGTCGCTTCGGTGAATGGCCGAATGATTTATTTGAAGCATGCCTTGGGCGATTTGGCGGTTGAACGCGGATGAGCGGATTTTCAAAAGATATTATCTTAATTACGAATAAATCGTATTAAACTGCCTTTATGATTTTACTTTGAAAACTGCGCTTTTGCCCTTTTCGCAATCGGGTGTCGGGAGTATCCTAAGTCATTGTTTTGGTTCCATTTGGAATCCCCGATCATCAATAGCGATATCGCATCGCATCAGGAGTAGCGAGTGGGGCAGTTAAGAATGTGTGCATGGTCAATTGCCGATCACCGATAGCAATATCGCATCGCATCGGGGCAAGAGGGAGCTTATTTACGTTTGCCATTATCGCCGATTGCCGAGTGCCGATTGTCGATATCGCATCGCATCAGAGCAAGGGGTTCTTAGTTGTGTTACTTTATGTTTCACCGATACCCGATAGCGATCTCGCATCAGAGCAAATCAAAATGTCCTCAAGTTGTGTTACCTTTGTCATTGCGATATGCGATCTTGCGATCGCTTTATCACAATGATAAAAGATAAATCGTTTTACGTTAAGGTTTTTTGATTGGTTTATTGGAGAGGCCTTTTGGTGATGTTTTCTTTCATTTCTTTCGGCCTTTTAGAATAGAACTTAAATTGATACCAATTTAAAAACAAAAATTAAAAAGGGACCCATTTCATATTATGGTTTTGGAATAGTAATGATATGAAATGGGGGGTTGTTGTAGGGCACAACAATATGTTACAATATTTTTTATCATGTTGATAGTTGTCTCTTTATTCAATATGCACAAATTAATATTTTTTTAATCCAAATCTTTATCTTATTGTCATAAATGAAAGATGATGACATATTTTTGTCATTTTCTCTGTGTCAATTGATGAAATTTCAATTATTAACTCTTTTGAATTTATAAATTCATGTTTACTTTCTCACGTTTAGCTAACTACAAATAAAAAATAGCACGAAGTGAAAAATAATGATGATAGGTTTTTTTTTTTTTTTTTTTTCTTTTTTTTTTTTTTTTTTTTTTTCTTTTTTTTTTTTCATGTGGTTCACGAGCACCCTGGTCAGTGAGTGATCGCTACGTCCATGGAAAAATCTGGGCGATAGCTAGGCTAAATCGCCCCTCGGCCTACTGCAAGACCTGACCCCAAGGGCTTCGGGTGGATTCGACCCTGTGACCTCCCGATGGCGAGGCACGGTTTTTGACCAACTGAGCTAACCCTTGGGGCTTATGATGATAGGTTTATATCAACTACATTTGATAATATAGTTGTGCTTGTTTTAAATAAATTAGAGATTAATGTAAAACAACAATGTGTTAAAATTGGCATACGATATTTTTAATTATAATATATTAGATTTTATTATACTCATACACTACATTTTATTTTTGGTATTAATGTATATCCATTTAAAAAATAATTTAAATCGCTGGCAAGACATTAACTTATTATAATTTCATGTTTAATCTCGGTTCTAAGGTAAACATACATGTATTAAAATCTATTATTTTTCATAACTATAGAGAAATGTTATAAATTAAATTTACCTCCCATAGTAAGGAAGAGCAATTATTATTTTCTTATAAATGACCTGATGAGTTCATATTTAATATTTTCCTTAATTACTGCTAAAAGGTGGGGTGCTCATGTTATATATATAAAGTGAGTAGAATAATTTTTAAATCATATTTACCTATAATTTAGCCATGGTTTTAGAATGATATTTTGAATAAAAATGATAAAATATATTTAATAAATATGTAATAAACAAATATTTGTATTTTAATTTAATAAGAATGAAAATTGGCATATATTATTATTAAAAAGTAAGTTTTTTTCAATAATGTTAGGAAGATTTGTTATATGACAATAAATATAAAAGAAGATTAATATATTCTCTATCTACATTGATTTGCTTCTGTAGAAATAAGACCAATTACACATGATTGTCTTAGCGCATCCAAATATTTTAAAGCTAAAACCAAAATTGTAAAAATAGTCTAATTGTATATTTTAATGCTAAAATAAAAACTCTAAAAATAGTCTAACTAACAATCTGATGCAGGAGCATCCGACTAGGGAGGCGAAAACTAGACAAGCTATTTTGATTAAGTTTACTTTTAGTTAGTTTTATTTTTACTTTTAAATGAAGGCTATTACAGCCAATGTTTTTATTTATAAATTGAACAGTAGTTAGAATAGGATAATTTGTTTAAAATAAGTTAGAAACGGAACTAAATGAAACTGGAAAATAACTATAATGTAACTAAGGGTGGTTCCTCAATAGTATGAGGTTGCCAGCAAGCATAAATAGGCAACCTAAAATCAAAAGTGGGGTTGCTGCCATCTAGATGGAAAAAAAAGGAAAGAAAGCATAACTATGAACAATTTTTTTTTATGAATTTAAAGAAAGCTTACAGGTATTCATTGTTTCAGAAGTAACAAGTATAAATTATTGTGCATAGCAATTAAACAACAAATTGTGTGATTACCATTCAAACTGCACACTGAGACTGAAAGGATCAACTACGACAGAGCCAAATCATCCAGGTACATTAACAAATACATACTATTTGATTTAAATTAGAAATTTACAGTATATATATATATGTGTGTGTGTGTGTGTGTGTGTGCGTGTGTGTGTGTGTGTACATATATATATACATATACATATACAATACATATACATATACATATACATATACAGTATACATATACATATACATATACATATACATATATATAATATATAATATATATATATAGATTCATCAGGTCCACGGAAGTACAAGACAAAACTTCCAGATTCCACACAATCCTGGACACACAAAACCCTCAAAAAAATAACCAACAGTCCTTCATACAAACGAGATAGGCCGAGGAGAATTTCCACAGCCTAGATAGACCAAAGCAGTACACAGACGAAACAACAAACATGACAAGAAATAGCAGAAGGCTGAAACACATTCCCAGAACATAAAGCAAAATCGATAGGATGGACACGTTCCACAGGAGGAAACCAAGTATCGACAGACCAACAAACTTAAACCCCAAGGGTTAAACAACTATAGCCCAAAACGAAAATTCAACTACAAAGCATAGTCAAGGAAGGACCCTACCTTATTTAAGCACATCATACCCAAATCGTCAAGGACGAGACCATGGCATTTCATCCCCAAGAGCCATCCCCTTGCAGCCACAGCAAAGAGGAGAGGGATACCTGTAGAGTGACAAGAAGATTGTCAGAGAGGAAGCATAGCTATCTAGCACACAACAACGCCAGAGAAAAAACAAGGAGCTTGACCCACGACGAATACCTAAAGGGGAGGTCGGACTCCACAACTGAGCCACGAGTTGAAACCCCAACCTAAGTGCAACCAATGGCCAAAGTGCCATGATACCATAGCTTACTCACCAGGAGCAAGGTTGTTAATAAAATTATAGGAAGGCAAAATAGTTGAATAGGAACAGGGTTTTTACCTGTCAAATAAGCAGCCAAGCCATCAACGAGAGTAACAGGTGAGGGCCTGTGAAATGTGACAAAAACATAGTTAGAAAACATCACCTGCAAGTTGTAAGAGAATCATTCACAGATAGTCGAAATAAGTCATACCCAGAATGACAAACCAAATCTGAGACCTCCAGGGAAAACTAGGTGTACAATAGCCACCAGGTCCAATGAAAAACATTCATATAACTAGCAAAAGATAGAGGACCAAAACTAGAGAAGAACCAAGAGGATAGTAGGCATCAAATACCCATCTTCTTCCAAAGCCGAACCAGATGACCCACAGAGGAATGGAAGCATAACTTAGATGAACAACAAGGCAAATGAGCCCAGGTCTAGCCATACCATAGACACCGTGCTCACACAAAACGAGACCAACCTTAGACCATATGCACAACGAAGGCACCATAAACCCTCACCAAACCTCGGTGTGTGCCAGTGCAGGAAGGACCAAGGATGGGCTAGCTGCCACATAAGTCTTGCCATGCAACCGTCTCGGGATCACCATCAAATTTTGGTATCAGAGCAAGTTCTTTTCTGAAAAGAAAAAAATGGAAGTAGGAAGAAGAGGTTGAGGTTGAGCTATTAGGAGTGTAGTTGATGAACGTCTGTGAGAAGAAATTAGGATCCTAAGTGCCTGATTAGCAGTAGTGGAAGAAGGGAGGTGTAGGGATCCAGAAGGTGGTGATGACAATGAAGAAGAAGTTGTAGCCATAATGGATGGGTCAGACGAAGAGGGACCAGAGATAAAATTATTGAGATAAGTTTTGTTGGCAAGTAGCAAGTCAAAGCCAAAGCTTTTGAATTACAATGGAAGTTTATCTACAGAGGTATTGTTGGACAAGATTACTGAGCTGGATGAATATTTTGAGTGTGAAGAAATTAGTGAAGATAAGAAGGTCAGGTTTGTAGCCACCAAACTGAAGGGACATGCAGCCCTGTGGTGGGACAGTGTGCACACAGAAAGGAGGAGGTCAAATAAACCGTTGATCAAAAAGTGAAACATGATGATTACCAAGATGAAGGGTAAGTTTCTACCCAAGGATTAGCAGATTGCTCTGTATAGGCAAGTGTAGAACCTGAAGCAAAGAGTAATGACAGTGAAAGAGTATACGGAAGAATTCTACAGAGTGAACCTGCAAGTGGGTTGCATTGAAGATGCCCCGGAAAAGACAACAAGGTTTGTCAATGGCTTACAGATGGAGATACTAGATAAGATTAGTATTCTTTCCCTGAAGTCCATATAGGAAGTTTATCAAAGTGCTTTGAACGTAGAAGAAAAGATTGCTAGAAAGCATAATGCCAGAAGAGGATGTGGATCTGGCAAAGGAAGAGGATGGTCTTTTGGTAGAGGCAAAACTGTCAACAACAATGAAGAGGGAAGCAGTTCAAAAATTATTGGACCAACTGAAAAAGAGGGTAACATGATCCAAGTGGATATTGGTGGCCACCCGCCAAGTCCACTAGGACCCCCACCATTGTTTCTTTCAGCTTTTCAATTTCCTTAATTGTAGCACAGTTTACTATTTTTCACAGTTTGTCGAGTCCTGAACTTCCAGAGCCGTTTTGAGGCCCTAAATGACATCTTTTGGGAAAACTAGGAGCAACATGGGTCCATGGACTGATGTTCCTCTTCCCAAAGTTGGATTTCTCAGATAGATCTTTCTAACGAGATATTATGTGCATCAAATGGAGATTGTATGCTAAAGTTATGACCCGAGGAAGTTGATGTACCAATTTACCCAAACAGGGCCCACAGTTTGGTGTTTCATCTTCTAGGGTTAGGTTTTTGGATGTTTAGGGTTTTCCATTGTTTCTCAACAATAAATAGGCCTTCGGGCCGCATTGTAACACAGTTGAGAGGCATGTAGCCACCACATCTCTTCTCAGAGATAAGCTACCATCACCCTAGCTAGTTTATTTCCATTTATGTTTGTTAGAATATTTCAGTATTTTACATTAATGAAATGAAGTATTATTTCTACTACATCTCTGTGTTTATGGTTATCTCTCTAATTTTTTATGTTCCTATTTAAATCCAGATCAGTGGTATCAGAGTAGTCTACTTTTTCTCTGTTTTTCTTTGCATGTCCCCAATGAGTTTGGGATATAAGGAGTTAGGGCTTGAACTGGTTGATCCTTTACAAGACCAGCGTTGAAAATCCCAATGACCTCCCATGGTGAATGAAAAGAAATATGAGGGGGTAGGAGATCCTATCAAAATCTTGCTCGAAGGATCCCCCGAGCGACAAAGGAACGCGATGATGGACATCTTTGCCAGGACCCTTCAGCGGCTACCGAGGGGCAACGCATTGGTTTCCAACATCTACTCTGGAAATGCCACACCGTTTAAGGTACAAGTTAATTTTGAAATCCCCATATTCAAGGGTTAGATGGATGGAGATGTCGTCGATAAATGGTTAAATCTGCTAGAGGGTTATTTTTTGGTTCATGATTTTTCCAGTAGGGAAAATATTATTTTCACTCTTCTCAAAGCAGCCCCCCACGTCAAGGACTAGTGGGAAACCTACTACGAGCAGAAGGATGAAAGTAAAAGCTCACTATTTTCAGCTGCACCCACTTGGAATTCATTCCGGGA
This sequence comes from Pinus taeda, assembly GCA_000404065.3. Lineage (NCBI taxonomy): Eukaryota > Viridiplantae > Streptophyta > Pinopsida > Pinales > Pinaceae > Pinus > Pinus taeda. Next base: position 13,876 of record APFE030874729.1, read on the forward strand.
TTCCATCAAGGAGCAGTAATACCCTGTTGGAAGCTATGAGAACCAATACATAAAGTGGACCATGCTACAACAAGGAAGGGACCAAGACATGCCGGAGTTTACCAATATTTTCCATACCCTTCACACAAAGTTGGGTATCAAGGATTTGGACCAACATTTGATACTCAAATATCGTGGCTGCCTGCACAAGTACATCTAGGAAGAAATAGAATTCCTAAACATCTCCTTGCTCGGCACATCATACCGGTATGCCATCAAGGTCAAGAAAAAGTTTAAACAAAAGAAGTGAGACTTTGGATCTATGAATCTGAAGTAATGGAAAGGTGCCCCCAAATCACAGAACAAGTGACAAAGCCAAGGCGAGGTGGCCCAAGAAAACCTGCCAAATCTACAAGCAAAGAATAGTGCCACGAAGCTGAAAAAGGACACGAGAAAGTGGTGTGAGTTCCATAAGAGCTCCACTCACAACACAAGTGAGTGTCTGGCCAAGTAGTCACTGGTGGTTGAGCTAAAGGTTTCAGAATCAAATGCATGTTCTGACTCTGAGTCAAAACTCGACAAGGGGAATGACAAAGGGAAGCAGATTATCGATGTAGAGCCCAACGCCATGGTTGCCACCACGAATATTCAGAAGGAGGAACCCAAAGATCCAAAGGAGGAGGAGCATCTCTTCCACTCCTAGATGTGGGTAAAGGGCTCCCCGCTACAGTTGATTGTTGATAGCTGGAGCCAAAAGAACCTCATTTCGGTAGAGGTCATGAAGCAACTAGGCTTACCGACAGGGAAAATTTTAAGAACCCCCCCTAAATTTACATGTATAATAAATGGGTGAATCTCCATGGTATATAGGAAAAATGGAAGGCGATTTTATCAATAATATGATATGTATATATATATTTTTTGGCGAATCTCTCACCAGGCATGGTGAATATTTTACTCAATTATAAAATCTTGTGTTTATTGAATACACAGATGAAATCATTGCATTTCTTTAAAATATCTTTTGAAATCAAAATTACCGAAATTACATATCGATAACCTAGTGGGTGTAAGATAAAATTCACCCGTGCCATTCACAGAAAGCATGAGAAAAAACCTAATACTATATATCAAACCAAGAAAAATTCAAATTCATCACTTCTAGGGACCTCATAACCACCCTGCCAATACACAAGTATGTTCCTGTTTGCAATTAGAAAAATTACCCACATTACAATCTGTTTACTCCACTTCAAAATTACCCAAATTACAATCTGTTTACTCCAACATATGTTGGAAAGTTATAGAAGGATGACTAGTGCAATCAATCCATTCCTTTTAGCCCTGGATTTGTTTCAGTTTAAAACAAAAGTATACAAATATACTTGTCCAAATTCTATGCTTTATCCATTTACCTTAAGATTTTTTTACAATATAATTTCCTAAGTCTATTTAATATCTTCATTATCATAAAACCAACCTATATCCATCTTAACTCCACATCTACCACTCTTAGGGGGATGAAATCTATTTATCCCTTTGAGCACTTGGTAG